>JAGSMP010001581.1:0-57184 GCA_029286625.1 Parnassius orleans
AATGCCGGAAAAATCTCACAGCCTGATATACGGTGATGTAAGGGGATAGCCATCTCGTTTAGGTCAGATGTAAAATATTCAGAAGAGGGTGGACTATTGCATCCAAAGAGCGAGACGTCTAATACGATAGTCATTTCGCCTGCCAAGCGCGAGGATTAAACAAAATCCTTCTTGACAAATCTTGGACAGTGGAGGCCTATGTCCAACAGTGGATTTAGGGCAGATGAAGAATAAGAACATTCTGTACAGCGTGGTCCTCCTCGATCGAGGCAACACCTTCGTGCTGCAGTCAGCGCATGTCATCGAAACGGCTCCTTGTTTTCAGCGTGACAGTGAGATTACAGAAATAAAAACCATTTTTAGATGTACAAATTTTTTTATATTCTAATTTATTTGGGTATAATAACTTTGCCTTTTACAACACCTTGGTTTTGACACATAATTTTTAATAACTTCCTTGCTGTCTAGCAGTGTTCATATTAGATAAGGTATTTATATTAACTTATCTCTTGGAACACCTACATAATACGAGGTCCATAGCAGTGAATGTGACAACACTAGAAACAATTGAGCGGGTAACAATTTAACACATATATTAAAACACAGTAATAGAATGCCCAAGTGCTCTTAAATGTTCTATAGTACAGCTTGACATTTTTGTTACGCTTCATGTCCATTTTTCTTTATCATTTGTAACAATCTACGACTGGATATGTGCCTCTCCCATAGTAGGGGAGTCTGTCAAATATGACACCGCTCCTCATTGTCGGGTTTTGGATATTTTATATAATTAATATTCACAAAATGCGTTAATATAGGTGTATGTTAGGGCTGAATCTGAATGACGGGGTAAGATATTGTGTGATAAAGGAAAAGTGTGGTTTAAGAAAGCATTCCTTTCTTAAACCACATTTTTTGTGGTTTAAGAAAAAAAAAAACTTTAGTGGTTTCGTCATGTACTAAGAATGAGTGAGGAAAAAGAGACAAAACTAATTTATGTTGCAGAATTGAACGGTAAAGGACGCCCTAGATTGAAATTTATCGACCAAATTAAAGATGGGGCAAATTAAGAGTACCCATAATCGCCGAGCATATATGCTTATGTATATGGATGTAGAGTAGGCAAGAGAGGTGTGTCTGGATCGTGCCAAATGGAAGTCCGTAGTTTCTGTCTACCCCTCATTGTGACGGGCGTATGTTTTTTTTATGATATTTACGAGATCTTGGTACCGTCACATATCAGAGCTCATAAATCTGTTGAAATGCCAAAATCCAGAGTCGCCTCTCACGACACCCACGGGATAGTGTGTTAGATTCACCAATAAAACGGCAATTCATTTTCATCATTATAAAACTATTTAATATTCGAAAGAAATAAAGTGGGTCATTCTAGCGAACGACGTGACGTCTATTAAATCGTATGAACAAATAGACCAAAAACGAACCGATAATATTGGCTGACGTTGAATGATTTAAGCTCATTAATCACACTAAGCACGAGTTATTAGTGTTTATTTTTCCATTGTAATGCTGGATTTTATGATGCTGATTTTTTTTATAAATTATGTATAATAATACTTGAAAAGAATATCTAGAAATTTGCTTTTATTCTAGAAATAGTTATGCTTATATTACGTCCTTTTATAATATATGGTAGACTTTCTAGATCTTTCTATTAATGCAACACAATGTTAACTAGTTATTTATCGTGTAGTGGTGATGTAAGAATATTCACTACCACATATAGTCCCGTAGGTTGTCGTAAGAGGCCACAGAGGGAAATAAGCCATGAGGTGAGCAGTAGCGTCTACCTAATAACAATTAAAAAAAACTGCGGTTGCCAAACCTCCTGCCAAGCGTGGCAAATATGTTAAATAAACATGTCATCATTCATCATCATTACAGCCCTTCACAAGTCGACTGCTGAACTTAGGCCTCCCCCAAGGAATGCCACAGAGCACGTTCCTGAGCCACCTGCATCCATCGACTTCCTGCATGTCTTACCAGGTCGTCACTTCATCAAGTGGGGGACGCCCTACACTTCGTCTACCGGTACGAGGCTGCCACTCAAGAACCTTTTTTCCCCATCGATTGTCGGTTCTTCGAGCTATATGGCCGGCCCATTGCCAATTCAGCATACTAATTCCTTGGGCTATGTCGGTTACTCTGGTTCTACCTTCTATCCTCGTTTTTAAGTTTATCATGCAGAGAAACGCAGAGCATAGCCCTCTCCCTGCAAAGAGCAACCTTGAGCGTCCTCATACGGCCAGCAGTGTAGGACCACGTCTCAGATCCATTAGTCATTACTGGCAACATGCACTGGTTGTACAATCTCGTTTTCAGATTTTGAGGTATACCTGACGAAAAGATTTGTCGTAATTTCCCAAACGCTGCACAGCCAAGTTGAATCCGTCGATTGACCTCTCGTTTGAAGTTGGACTTACCTAGTCGGACTATTTGTTCCAGATAAGCATACTCGTCAACAACTTCGAGCTTAGTCCTCCCAATAACTACCAGCATAAGTATGACATGGACATTGAACATGATCTTTGTTTTGTCCATGTTCATCTTGAGACCTATCCGTTGGGAGACACTATTGAGGTCATTGAACATAGTGCTTAGGGCCTCCAGCGATTCTGCCATAAGGACTATATCATCGGCAAATCGAAGGTGAGTGATGTACTCGCCATTGATGTTGATACCGTATCCTTTCCAGTCCAGTAGCTTGAAAACGTCTTCCAATACAGCGGTGAAGAGTTTCGGGGATATAACGTCACCCTGTCTTACACATCTCTGCAGTTGGATAGGTTGCGTACTCTGATTCTGTACTCGGACAGCCATCGTAGCCATACTATACAAACACTTCACCACTTCGATATACCGACAGTCAACTTGGCACCGCTAAAGGGACTGTAGCACCGCCCAAATTTCGATGGAATCAAAGGCTTTCTCATAGTCCACATACACAAGGCAAAGTGGAAGATTGTACTGCCACTACACGGCTTTTTACCGCCACTACACGGCTTTTTAATCTCAAGAAGCCCTAAACAATAGATAGTAATGAACGTCTACTTTCTTTATTATCGATGAAAATTTGAACTAAAATACGTCACTAAGCTCAGTAATCTTCACTATTGTACTACTAATACTTTAGAATGTGTGTACACCTCGGTCTTCTGTACAATTTGCCGAAGGGTACGTATGTGATCTATATTGCTAAAGCCTTTTCGGAAACTGGCTTGTTCGGGAAGCTGGAAGTTGTCTCGAGTCTGCGTGCGAAGTCTCTAGACTAGTCACTGTATATTTAATAGTGACTTCTAGAATTATTACAAAACATTGATTACATATTTGATAAAATCAAACCTAATCAATGATCTTGGAATATTAATTTTAGTTCCCACTTCGATATGTTACTGAATCTATAAAAATCTTATAGTGGCGGTGTCAGAATATATTCTACCTCATATTATCATCTCGTAGGTGTAGTAAAAGGCGACAACGGGAAATCGAACCAGAAGATGGGTAGCAGCATCTTCATGGTAACATCTGAATAAAAAATACTGCGGTTGCAAACCGCTTGCCAAGCGTGGCAAATGGCAAATATAGAGAGCCCCTTAAGAGGCAATCTATAGAGGAGGCCTATGTACAGCAGTGGACATTTGTTAAGCTGTTATAAAAAGTCTGAGTTTTTACATTTCATTTATAAACGGCGTTAGTTAGCAATGAACAAATTTTAAATCTTTATAATTAAAGGTTATTTTTATATAATTTTGTATATCATTATACAAAAGTACTCTATGAGAGCTACAGAGCTATGCGCGAACTGTTCTTAAGCTTATCCAAGACACTAAAGCGCTGTAGATAGCGCTCCAGACTTCATTATTTCGTCTTTGTTCAAGCGATGCAAAGGAAATTTACTATTCTTTTAATTACACAATTTTCACTGTAAGGCTATAAATTTCAAAGCTGGAAGTTTTAAATAGCAGTTTTATTTAATTGGATATTGAAGAGTTAAATTAAGAATGGCATTTAATTGTGTAGTTTTTGATCAATCAAAGAGGTATGTATTATTAATTATAGATTATGGATGTCACTATTAATGAACATGTTACTTTGGTCTTGCTAGATCAAATATGAGCTTTTGTGTATGTTAACATTTTAACTATATACCATTTTTATATATTTAATTATATGGTATATTGAAAAATATAAAAATTAAGCAAAAATAAAAATATAAAATATTCTATAAAATCGAATAATGAATACTATTACAGAAAATTTCACTCCATTTTGTTAGCATTTCTTTACGTTTATCATTTCTACTACATTTTTTACTATATTTATTATGTTAAAATCTCTAGAAGTTTAATTAACCTGCTTAAAACCTAAAATCAAATATTAAATAAAAAAAAATATACAAATAATTTTCTTTAAGGCTTTTTAATCGTGATAAATACCAACCATGGGTAGAATCAAGAAGTTGAAATAGCTAAACGTACAGCCTCTAAGCGTCGCACTGTTGCTGGCACATTCTTCCTTCCATTTCGTAGAGGGTAATTGAGCAGTTGGATCACAGAAAGGGGAATGAAAGTGAACGCAAGTAAGACGAAAGTGATGGTTTATGAAAGAGAAGAGAGTGAAACGTTATGTGAAATAGAATAGAAAGGGAGTTGACTGAGCAAGTGGATGAGTTTGTATATTTGGGATGTGCAAATACACATCCCAAATATATACAGGGATAGTAGATATGATAAGGATATAGAACGACGAGTGAACGCAGAAAATAGAGTGAATGGGGCTCTACACTCTATTATGAAAAGTCAGAATGTGTCAAAAAAGGTACGTATGGAAATTCACAATGCTGTATTAGTCCCTAATTTATTGTATGGTAATGAAAGTTATGTCTGGCAGAAGAAACACGAGAGTAGAAAAAATGTTGTAGAAATGCGGTCATTAAGGAGTATGCTAGGATTACGAGAAAAATGCTTCGGTGGTTTGGTCATGTAGAAAGAATGAGCGAGAAAAGAGGTGACAAAGCAAATTTATATTGCAAATGTGAACGGCAGAGTCGGGAAGGGACGCCCTGGATGAAGGTTTCGACTAAATTGGCGAATCATTGAAAATGGACCAGATTAGAAGTCCCTTAACCGACGAGCGTGTATATCTAGATATATGTATGTAAAGGAGGCGAGAGAGGTGTGTCAGGATCGTGGTAAATGGAAGTCCGTAGTCTCTGCCTAACCCTCTGGGTGACAGGCGTGAGTGTTTATGATTATAAAAAATATAGCAAAAATGAAATTACAGCTTAAGTAAGTTTTACTATGTCCTCGCAATTCAGAGAGAGAGTCCTTGAAACATTTAATTCTTAAGATAGGTTTCCTCAATTAAAATTGTAATTTACAATTTTATTGGTACCGGCAGAAATCGTATCCTGGTGTCAAAAGGAAAATACCAAATTTAAATAATTCCATTGACAACGAAGTGATATTTGTTTCTTTAGCTATTATTTGTGAAGTGAATAATGAATTATTTATTCATGGAATTTTCAAATACAGTTAAAATCATCTCCATTCAACGGACCAATTGTAAATTACTCTTTAAAAGTTATTCCGGGCAGGCAGTAGAAGAGTTCTTGATAGCGCTCTTGACTTTGTTTTGAATTTCAACTTTATTAATATGATGCAAAGTTAATGTTACAACTCTCTTTAAACATAATTTTAGCTTTGTATTTTTCCAAGCGAGAAATTTTACTTTCTTTTTTAAAACTTGTCACGTAGCGTAGACCACGCGCAGTTAATTAATATAAAAGATACATTTTAAGGAAATAAGATATGGAGAAACATAAAGTCATTTAACCAAGATGTAATAAAACTTTTCAGTCCGTAGAGCACAAGTATAGTCACTAATCACATGTAAGGCTCCAGAGAGGTATTTTTAGGTTTGTCTGTAATGGGCAGTATTCCGGCGAAAGTCAGGAGCTTGATTCTATCATCTCCCTTGCCATAGCAGTCGTTTCCAAAGCTGTAGGTTTCAGCTTACAAGTCACGATGAAGTGACCTTAGCAGTTGTTCACCCGAATAACAGTCTACCTGAGGATTCTGTGGCCCGTAGACACCTATGAATATTCCAAATTAAGAGCTAAAATGCAAATGCTTCGACTTGAGATTAAGATTAGCTTAATATATAAGTTGAGATTAAAATACTAAGATTAGGATTAACACGTGGTAGAGCCATGCTGCAGCTATATTAAGGAAATAGCACGAATGGGTCGGCTCGATCGGGGCAGGACCACGCTCTCACAGATTACCAGCGTAAAATAGCAGCTCAATGCTACTGTGTTTGGTATGGTAAATGTAGAGAACCGGAGACCCTTTTTTCTCCATCTTAGTCCTCAGGGGTGGCAACGCATTTACATTTTGATCCTTAATCGAGGATAGATGTAGATGTCTATGGGCCACAGTATCCACTTACCTCAGGTGGACTGTGTGCTCGTTTGTCACCCTTATTCTATTTAAAAAAAAAACACTTCACCTTTGTCGTTTCTTTGTTTGCTTGTTTTGTTTGCAAAACCCTAAGAAATGAAAAGAGGTTTGTGAATTATGTTTACTAAAGATTATGAAATAATAACCAATTTTCAATGGTAATAAAATGTTAATAAGCGTATAAAGTTTCTTCAATGCCTCCTCTCTTTGAAGTAAACTTTATTATGTCAAAGGTATTGTTATGATACTGTGTGAAACAAGAAAAACCCTGTTAGGATTTCGTACTTATAAATTATGACCAATTTTTTAAATGTCCTTCACATCTACTTTATGAACAGATGCTTATATTATTCGTTGTTTGAATGCAGTACATGCCGCTAAGCCACAAGCTCTAATTAATGACATTCTTTCGGCTCCTTTTATAGGATCTGATCTGAAAAATATTTTAATACAATATTCTGTTTTGTTCTCATTTCCTTCGTTACATTCTTCTTATACTTAACTTCCAAACGAGCTGGTGATCCGTTACATACAGACGGATAGATGAACAGACAGACAGACACTGCAGAGTGAAAAATAGGTCCCTAGGTACTGTGAAACCTGGTTAATTGGGATCTCAAGGGACCAAGACATATGTACCAATTATTGAGGGTTTCCAATAATCCAGTTTTCCAATTAAGCAGGTTTAAAATTATAGTAGTCTCATTTACAGAGGCCCCTTAATAATTCTACACAGGGTTGACTTTGGTATGTTATTCTCCCTATACAGTTCATCACGCGACTTTCCACAATCATAATCTGATAGAAGTTTTAATTTTTCAGATACTGATAACGTTTTATATTTACGTTTGGACATTTTGTACACTTTTATTCCCTTGTTTTTAGGTTAAAGAGATAGTACTCACAAAAAAAGCATGCGCGAAAGACGACGCGAAATGTATGTAAACAAACATGTCAAAACGTGTTAAAACCAGATTAATTTGTCTCACTTATAAAGGTAATTTAGCTACAGAGTCTCAATTATAGAGGTAAACATCGAATAAAATTCTTAGAATTCAAATCTCATTTAACCAGGTTCAAAAAGTCCCATTAACAGAGGTAATTTAATGAAAAAGAACCGGGACGTCATTGCAACTCTCAGTAATAGAGGTTTCTCACTTATCCAGGTCCCACTTAACCAGGTTTCACTGTATTTGGATACGGAACCCTAAAAATGAAATTCTATTACTTGTCAGGTTAACACTGAGGGCACACCGGGGCTTCAATGAAGCCGGATCAAGTTGCAAAAGAAAACGTAAATATCCTAGGGCTTTCCTTTCAAAAGAGTACACAACACAATAACATTTTATGTCTGTTATTGCTTTTTATTAGTATTTCATTTTATAGGCTTATTTTGCACTAACGGGCCGAATTTGCTGAGAAGGTTCAGAATAAGTAATATAGGCAAATGGTGAAGAAAAATTTATTAAAAAAATGTCAAACATTCTATCCTTTTAATCTTTAAAATTCAAAATGCGTGGTAATGCATTATTTTAACTGATTTTACTGCGCACGCACACATTAGTAAGAGTCGACCGGTAGGCAAAAACGTTGTGGCCCATAAAACACATACAATTTGGGATAATTTCAAATAAAAGTAGGAGCATTATTTACTCGCCTTATTTTCAAAAACTGCAATAACGGTATATCATTATTTATGTATTTGAAATTAAATTTAAAACTTGGCTACTCTTTGAAAAATAACCCTGTATATTTTCACTAGCTAACACGGCAGAAGTAGTTCTTCCCTTTATGATAGGTGCCCGAAAACATTGACTTCAATTTCATTTCGGAATTTTTACAGGGTAAATATGAAATTTATATTATTTTTTTATAGTTAAAATAATGAAGTTTGGGTGCTAATGTAACAATATAAACATAAGTAGGAGAAGTAGATGATGCATATTTTGCGCGCATGAAATCGCAGCCACCACTAGTTTATAATATAATGCTAATAACATGAAGTTTGGGTTCTTATATAATATAATCATAAATAGAATGAGTAGATTCATATTAGGATACATAGTAGGATGTATATTTTGTGCGCATGAGATTGCAGACACCACTAGTTTATAATATAATACTAATAACATTGTTAATAAATTGTAGTGTATTTTATTAAGAAATAATAATAAGTAGGTTTGAGCTTCAGACCAGCAGATAAAGTCCTTCAGAAATTATCCAGAGCACTGGAAAATTGTAGATAGCGCTCGCTCGCGACTTCATAAATTTAACTTTATAAGATCTGAGAAAAGTTAATTCATACTACTCATTTAATAATGCAATTTTCGCTGTAAGACTGAAGTTTCGAAGAGAGGCATTTCAAAGTTTTGAAATCTTTTAAATATTATGTAAATATTATCGTTTTCATTAACTTAGAATATTTAAACACAATATTACTATGCATAGTAATGTGGCGGCTCTGTCGTCGCGCCGCAAGCGAAACACATCGATGACTGAATCGCGCTATCGAAGTAAAACAGTGTATATAGAACAGCTTCGAAATTATACACAGATCTTTGGTCCCTCCCCGGGCTGAACACCTTGCCCGGCGGGAGATCTTCTCTTTTCCTTCCACGGCCAAAGTAATATACAACGCATACAATATTGTGGTTTCGCTACAATGACCAAAATGATTTTTAACATTTACGTAAAACTACTCATTGAACATAACGATATTCCGTGAGATCTTGTTGAAAAAAAAATCTTACATGAAACAGCAATAAAGTTATATAAAAACACTACTTAGGGTGACGTTCTGTTCTCTTTGCTACACTATACAATATTCTTAAGTAATAAGCCTTTAGTATTAAGGAGATTCAGTTCCCTAATGCCAATAGTCTCACGAATCCTTGGCAGAAATCGATTATTCTTTTGCAAGGGTTTGTGGCCTTACGAATCTGATCTTATAGCGAGGGCGATCCTGAACATGTTCGTAGACTGCAGACTTCCCAGCTGGTTAGTTTTTTGTTATCAAACTGAAGTGACAAAAGAACTTACAGTGGACCCGATGCTAAGTGGATACAGCAGTCCATGGACTTGCAGCTAACTTCAAACGTAGAGGGATACAGAAGCATTTTCACCTCTGAAAATTAAGTGAAAATGTCTCAAAGCCTGTAATTATACTGGCTTTTTACCCTTTAGACCTGAACTCAGAAGTGAGATAGCAAGTGAGTAAAAGTAGGTGAGAAGGTACTTTCTATCCAGAATTTCTCATCAGCTTCATGTTTTTTTAAGTGGGATGTTATTGTTATTTTTTGTCATATGTTAGAAAGACAACATTATACTACCACCAGACGACGTGAATTTATTCAATTATCTTAAGACTACTTAGGCGAACTTAGTTTACCACTGTTGAATAAATGTATTTAACACGCTGTAATAACATCCTCTGTTATGCCTACGAAAGTGCCAATACATACACGTATCTACATAGTGTCGAACAATATGAACTCAATTACAAATCGTTTCATAGTACTATATTGGACTACTGTTCATTTTAAATGTTACTAGCTATGCTCGACATGCTCTTTTGTCAGGAACTTTCGCGGGTGCACACGCAGCAATACACTAAAATGTCTCCGTAATCAAATAAATGGCATATGAACTCATAGAAGTTGAACACGCAATTAAATATTCATTTGTTTAAATTAAGATATACAGATGTTAAACATCAGCAGCCGTTTTTTTGGCCTTTTCCTAAACATATTCTCTCACATTTGTAACATTTTACCACATTCACCACTGCGGGCGGGCGATTTGGTGACCTTAAACACCTATGATGATAAAGTCCTTATGACAGAATCGCTGGAGGACTTCGGCACTATGCTCAACGACCTCATTAGTGTCGGCTTAAGATGAACATGGACAAAACGAAGGTCATATGTAATGTCCATATCACACCTATTCCAGTAGTTGTTGGTAGCACTGCGCTCGAAGTTCTCGACGAGTATGTTTACCTTGGATAGGTACTTTGTAAGCCCAAATTCGACCGACAGGTCAGTCGGCCGATTCAACTCAACTGGGTAGCGTTCGGGAGATTACGACACATCTTTTAGTCAGGTTTACCTCAAAACCTGAAAACAAGATTGTATAACCAGTGCATGTTGCCAGTGATTACATATGTATGCCGGATGAGGAAGCTTAAGGTTGCTCAGCAAGCTATGGAGATGCCTTTGTTAGAAGTTTCTCTGCGTGATAGATTTACAAATGAGGATATCTGCAGTAGAACAAAAGTAAGCGATATAACCCAACGGATCAGTAAGCTGAAGTGGCAATAGGCCGGCCATATAGCTTGAAGAATCGACAACCCATGGGGAAGAAAGGTTTTTAAGTAGCGGCCTCGTACCGATAAGAGAATGGCAGCTGGCTCAGGAACTCAGGACCATGTTTCGTGCTATGTTAAGCAGTGAACTTGTAAATGGATGTAATAATAATAATAATTCAAATTTGAGTCAAAATTCAGCATTTTGGCACCTTGAATACACACTTCATTCATTTTGTTAGTTAAAATGATAAGTGTTCGTTGAATATAGTTACCACTACCATTAGAAATTTTGTTATACGTGATGCGTCAAACAACATTAAATATTTTATCACTTTGAAGTAGATTCGGTAAATGATGCTCTTCCTACACTGTTATAATTTGAAATTAAATTTTGTTTGAAGTATTTTTGAAATTAAAGATAGTTTAATAAAATGTTACAATGAAATGTTGTTTTTTTTATAAAATGAGTAGATGTTGGGATCTATAGACACCTAAATTTTTCTCTAATCAAGAATCAAAGCGCTGCCATTCCTTGGAACTAAGATTGAATGCATCGTTACCAGCAAAATGAACTTCTGGTTCTTGTCACTCACCATACGTAAAACACTAGAGGTCTGCTGTTATTTCACGCCAGTGTTCTGTTGTGCATTCAGTGCAACACCGTGTGATGGGGCATAAGATAATTCAATTCATTACCCCATTTCGTCCCATGGGTGTCGTAAAATGTGTCTGTGGGAAATGCCGGAAAAATCTCACAGCTTCCGATATACGGTGATGTACGGTTTTACATCTGACCTAAACTGGATAGCCATCTCGTTTAGGTCAGATGTAAAATATTCAGAAGAGGGTGGACTATTGCATCTAAAGAGCGAGACGTCTAATACGATAGTCATTTCGGCAGGCGAAACATGGCGTGATGATTAAACAAAATCCTTCTTATAGTGGAGGCCTATGTCCAACAGTGGATTTAGGGCAGATGAAGAATAAGAACATTCTGTACAGCGTGGTCCTCCTCGATCGAGGCAACACCTTCGTGCTGCAGTCAGCGCATGTCATCGAAACGGCTCCTTGTTTTCAGCGTGACAGTGAGATTACAGAAATAAAAACCATTTTATGATGTACAATTTTTTTTAATTCTAATTTATTTGGGTATAATAACTCTGCCTTTTACAACACCTTGGTTTTGACACATAATTTTTAATAACTTCCTTGCTGTCTAGCAGTGTTCATATTAGATATGGTATTTATATTAACTTATCTCTTGGAACACCTACATAATACGAGGTCCATATCAGTGAATGTGACAACACTAGAAACACTTGAGTGGGTAACAATTTAGCACATATATTAAAACACAGTAATAGAATGTCCAAGTGCACTTAAACGTTCTAAAGTGCAGTTTGACATTTTTGTTACGCTTCATGTCCATTCTTCTTTATCAATTGTTACAATCTACGGTTGGACATGTGCCTCTTCCATAATAGGGGAGACTCGCCATAATAACTAAACTTGGCAGGTGGATGGATGATTGCAATCTGTCAAATATGACACCGCTCATCATTGTCGGGTTTTGGATATTTTATATAATTAATATTCACAAAACGCGTTAATTTAGGTGTATGTTAGGGCTGAATCTGAATGACGGGGTGTGATATTATGTGATAAGAGAAAAGTGTGGTTTAAGAAAGGAATGCTTTGGTGGTTTCGTCATGTACTAAATAAGAGTGAGGAAGGAAAGAAGAAGCAAATTTATGTTGAAGAATTGAACGGCAAAGGACGCCCTAGATTGAAATTTATCGACCAAATTAAAGATGGGGCAAATTAAGAGTACCCATAATCGCCGAGCATATATGCGTATGTATATGGATGTAAAGTAGGCAAGAGAGGTATGTCTGGATCGTGCCAAATGGAAGTCCGTAGTTTCTGTCTACCCCTATCTGTGACGGGAGTATGTTTTTTTATGATATTTACGAGATCATGGTACCGTCACATATCAGAGCTCATAAAACTGTTGATATGCCAAAATCCAGAGTCGCCTCTCACGACACCCACGAGATAGTGTGTTAGATTCACCAACACACGGCAATTCATTTTCATCATTATAAAACATTTTAATATTCGAAAGAAATAAAGTGGGTCATTCTAGCGAATGACGTGACGTCTATTAAATCGTATGTACAAATAGACCAAAAACGAACTGATAATATTGGCTGACGTTGAATGATTTAAGCTCATTAATCACACTAAGCACGAGTTATTAGTGTTTATTTTTCCATTGTAATGGTGGATTTTAACCTGATTTTTTTATAAATTATGTATAATACTACTTGAAAAGAATATCTAGAAATTTGCTTTTATTCTAGAAATAGTTATGCTTATATTACGTCCTTTTATAATATATGGTAGACTTTCTAAATCTTTCCAACACAATGTTAACTAGTTATTTATCGTGTAGTGGTGATGTAAGAATATTCACTACCACATATCGTCCCGTAGGTTGTCGTAAGAGGCCACAGAGGGAAATAAGCCATGAGGTGAGCAGTAGCGTCTACCTAATAACAATTTAAAAAAACTGCGGTTGCCACACCTCCTGCCAAGCGTGGCAAATATGGTAAATAAACCTTCTATAAGACAATCTATGGGGAGGCTTATTCTCAGCAGTGGACTTTCGATAGGCTGTAACGGTAACGTTAATGGTAACGAATACAGAGGTTTCCATATATTCTTGTTCACTTTTTAATCTCATCATTCATCACCATTACAGCCCTTCACAAGTCCACTGCTGAACTTAGGCCTCCCCCAAGGAATGCCACAGAGCACGTTGCTGAGCCACCTGCATCCATCGACTTCCTGCATGTCTTACCAGGTCGTCACTCCATCTAGTGGGGGGGATGCCCTACACTTCGTCTACCGGTACGAGGCTGCCACTCAAGAACCTTTCTTCCCCATCGATTGTCAGTTCTTCGAGTTATATGGCCGGCCCATTGCCACTTCAGCATACTAATTCTTTGGGCTATGTCGGTTACTCTGGTTCTACCTTCTATCCTCGTTTTAAGTTTATCACGCAGAGAAACTCCGAGCATAGTCTTCTCCATAGCTCGCTGAGCGACCTTGAGCTTTCTCATCCGGCCAGCAGTAAAGGACCACGTCTCAGTTCTATAGGTCATCACTGGCAACACGCACTGGTTGTACAGCTTCGTTTTCAAGTTTTGAGGTATACCTGACGATAAGATGTGTCGTAATTTCCCGAACGCTGCACAGCCAAGTTGAATCCGTCGATTGACCTCTCGTTCGAAGTTGGAATTACCTAGTCGGACTATTTGTTCCAGATAAGCATACTCGTCAACAACTTCGAGCTTAGTCCTCCCAATAACTACCAGCATAAGTATGACATGGACATTGAACATGATCTTTGTTTTGTCCATGTTCATCTTGAGACCTATCCGTTAGGAGACACTATTGAGGTCATTGAACATAGTGCTTAGGGCCTCCAGCGATTCTGTCATAAGGACTTTATCATCGGCAAATCAAAGGTGAGTGATGTAGTCGCCATTGATGTTGATACCGTATCCTTTCCAGTCCAGTAGCTTGAAAACATCTTCCAATGCAGCGGTGAAGAGTTTCGGGGATATAACGTCACCCTGTCTTACACCTCTCTGCAGTTGGATAGGTTTCGTACTCTGATTCTGTACTCGGACAGCCATCGTAGCCATACTATACAAACACTTTACCACTTCGATATACCGACAGTCAACTTGACACCGCGGAAGGGACTGTAGCACCGCCCAAATTTCGATGGAATCGAAGGTTTTCTCGTAGTCCACATACACAAGGCAATGTGGAAGATTGTACTCTTCGGTCTTATGTACAATTTGCCAAAAGGTATGTATGTAGTCTATGGTACTAAAGGCCTTTTTGGAAACCGGCTTGTTCGGGAGGCTGGACGTCGTCAAGTCTGCGTGCGAGATGATTCGTAATGACTCTCGAAAACAGCACGTAGACACGACTCAGAAAGGAAATCGGTCTGTAGTTCTTCAAGAGAGTATTGTCGCCTTTCTTGAAGAACAAGACCACCGCAATTCTCCTCCACGCCTCCGGAGTAGTCCCACCATGGAGGACGGAATTAAACAGCTCCTAAAGGACTTCAAGTACCGGTTTTCCACCCACTTTCAGAAGTCCTGCCGCATGCATTTGGAGATCTGTCTGTTCAGTTGCCTGTATGCTGTCAAATTTTTAACAGATTTGACATTTATATGTGTATTTGTAATTCATTGTCATTCATATCATCCACTGCATTGCAGTCTTCTAGGCACTGAAAACGGTTTTGTAACTCGAGCTGAAAGGTTTCGGGACTTTCGATTAGAGCACGAGTGTTGACTTCATTAGACGAGACCTCTCCAACTTAACGTTTAGGTTCAGTGTGCCTCTAACTATTCGGTGATCGCTATCAGTTTTCACTCTCGCGATCACTGAGACATCACTGAACAGTTGTCGTCTGGTCGTTATAATGAAGTCAATCTAATTTTTTGTCGAACCCTCGGGGCTCGACAATGTCCACTTCCTATGAGGTCGCTTCTGGAAGAAAGAGTTCATAATTAAGAGTCCCTCTTTCTCCATGAAGTCGGCCAGCTGTTGGCCCCTTGGGTTCCGTTGCCCTATTCCAAATTTCCCTACTCTCAGCTCACCGGTCTCTCTTGTGCCTAGTTTTGCGTTGAAGTCTCCTATTAACACCGTGTAGTGGGTTTTGGAGGAATGTATGGCAATGTATGGCTTTACAGATATCCTCATACATTTCCTCCACCTCCTCATTGGGATGTGCCGAGGTTGGTGCGTAAATCTACATGACCTTCAACGAATACCGTATCGTGATTCTGAGTATAAGGTACGCAACCCTCGTCGACACACTCCCAATCTTTACAACGTTGTTAACAAGGGACTTGTTGACGATAGATCCGACACCTGTCGGACAACAAGTCTCTCGTTGGGACAGTTGATCGCCCTCCCGGTGAAAGAACAAGTTGCCGGATTCGAGGATTACCGTGTCCTCCCCCTCTCTATGGATCTCGGATAATCCTATAATATGCCAGCGTAACTTGTATATCTCCTCTTCCAGCTCCAGGATCTTCTCGTCAGTCCTCAGGGCACGTGCGTTGTATGTTGCCAGGTCGAATCGTCTTAGGTGGCAACCGAACCTCCACCGGAGATTCTTGGCATCCACTGCCCCGCCGTTACCATGGTCGCTACCTTAGCCAGGAATAGCGGGGCCGCTGGGGACTGGCGGCTCTCTCTTCGTAACTTTCATTTCATGGAGGGGATATTTGCTATAGTTGCCACGCTTGGCGAGCGGTTTGGCAACCGCAGTTTTTTATTGTAATCTTGCTGTTATCATGAAGATACTGCTGCTCATCTCCTGCCTGTTTCCCACTGTCGCCTCTTACGACACGCACGGGAAGATATGGGGTGGTGGATATTCTTTACCGCCACTACACGGCTTTTTAATCTCAAGAAGCCCTAAACAATAGATAGTAATGAACCTCTACTTTCTTTATTATCGATGAAAATTTGAACTAAAATACGTCACTAAGCTCAGTAATCTTCACTATTGTGCTACTAACACTTTAGAATGTGTGTACACCTCGGTCTTCTGTACAATTTGCCGAAGGGTATGTGATCTATATTGCTAAAGCCTTTTCGGAAACTGGCTTGTTCGGGAAGCTGGAAGTTGTCTCGAGTTTGCGTGCGAAGTCTCTAGACTAGTCACTGTATATTTAATAGTGACTTCTAGAATTATTACAAAACATTGATTACATATTTGATAAAATGAAACCTAATCAATGATCTTGGAATATTAATTTTAGTTCCCACTTCGATATGTTACTGAATCTATAAAAATCTTATAGTGGCGGTGTCAGAATATATTCTACCTCATATTATCATCTCGTAGGTGTAGTCTAGAGGGTGTAGTCGCCTTGACAACGGGAAATCGAACCAGAAGATGGGTAGCAGCATCTTCATGGTAACATCTGAATAAAAATACGTGTTGCAAAACTTGCCAAAAGTGGTAAATGGCAAATATAGAGAGCCCCTTAAGAGGCAATCTATAGAGGAGGCCTATGTACAGCAGTGGACTTTTGTTAAGCTGTTATAAAAGGTCTGAGTTTTTACATTTCATTTATAAACGGCGTTAGTTAGCAATGAACAAATTTTAAATCTTTATAATTAAAGGTTATTCATTATACAAAATTACTCTATAGAGAGCTACAAAGCTATGCGCGAACTGTTCTTAAGCTTATCCAAGACACTAAAGCGCTGTAGATAGCGCTCCAGACTTCATTATTTCGTCTTTGTTCAAGCGATGCAAAGGAAATTTACTATTCTTTTATTTACACAATTTTCACTGTAAGGCTATAAATTTCAAAGCTGGAAGTTTTAAATAGCAGTTTATTTTAATTGGATATTGAAGAGTTAAATTAAGAATGGCATTTGATTTTGTAGTTTTTTGATCAATCAAAGAGGTATGTATTATTAATTATAGATTATGGATGTCACTATTAATGAACATGTTATGTTGGTCTTGCTAGGTCAAATATGAGCTTTTGTGTATGTTAACATTTTAACTATATATACCATTTTTATATTTTTAATTATATGGTATATTGAAAGATATAAAAATTAAGCAAAAATAAAAATATTCTATAAAATCGAATAATGAATACTTTTACAGGAAATTTCACTCCATTTTGTTAGCATTTCTTTACGGTTATTATTTCTACTACATTTTTTTAACTATATTTATTATGTTAAAATCTCTAGAAGATTAATTAACCTGCTTAAAACCTAAAATCAAATATTAAATAAAGAAAATATACAAATAATTTTCTTTAAACCTTTTTAATCGTGATAAATACCAATCATGGGTAGAATCAAGAAGTTGAAATAGCTAAACTTACAGCCTCTAAGCGTCGCACTGTTGCTGGCACATTCTTCCTTCCATTTCGTAGAGGGTAATTGAGCAGTTGGATCACTGAGCTGCTCCAGTATGTCATAGCGGACTGTACACGTTCTCGAAATATTTTATTTTCTGATAGACATGTTTCATCACGCTGTTTTCCTTCATTCATTTATTGCGTTAATTCATTCAGAAAGGTATCAAACAAGGTTGTGTAGCTTCCTCGTGGCTGTATAACCTATTTATGGACAGTTGATTGGAAACTTTGATAGTTGAAGAATGTGGGTTGAGAATGAGTGAGTTAACCGTCAAATGCCTTTTGTACGCCGATGATCAAGGCATATTTGCGTCGTTGGCAGCCGAGTTGCAAATGATGATTACATTAATGAACTGGTCATTAAAAGAAAGGGGAATGAAAGTGAACGCAAGTAAGACGAAAGTGATGGTTTATGAAAGAGAAGAGAGTGAAACGTTATGTGAAATAGGAATAGAAGGGGAGTTGATTGAGCAAGTGGATGAGTTTGTATATTTGGGATGTGCAAATACACATCCCAAATATATACAGGGATGGTAGATATGATAAGAATATAGAATGAAGAGTGAACGCAGGAAATAGAGTGAATGGGGCTCTACACTCTATTATGAAAAGTCAGAATGTGTCAAAAAAGGCACGTATGGCAATTCACAATGCTGTATTATTCCCTAATTTAATGTATGGTAATGAAAGTTATGTCTGGCAGAAGAAACACGAGAGTAGAAAAATGTTGTAGAAATGCGGTCATTAAGGAGTATGCTAGGGCTGAATCTGAATGACAGGATGAGAAATTGTGTGATAAGAGAAAAGTGCGCTTTGCAAGATGACGTTGTGACTAGGATTACGAGAAAAATGCTTCGGTGGTTTGGTCATGTAGAAAGAATGAGCGAGGAAAAAGTGTCAAAGCAAATTTATATTGCAAATGTGAACGGCAGAGTCGGGAAGGGACGCCCTGGATGAAGGTTTCGACTAAATTGGCGAATCATTGAAAATGGACCAGATTAGGAGTCCCTTAACCGACGAGCGTGTATGTCTAGATATATGTATGTAAAGGAGGCGAGAGAGGTGTGTCAGGGTCCGTCCGTAGTCTCTGCCTAACCCTCTGGGTGACAGGCGTGAGTGTTGTATGATTATAAAAAATATAGCAAAAATGAAATTACAGCTTAAGTAAGTTTTACTATGTCCTCGCAATTCAGAGAGAGTCCTTGAAACATTTAATTTTTAAGATTGGTTTCCTCAATTAAAATTGTAATTTACAATTTTATTGGTACCGGCAGAAATCGTATCCTGCTGTCAAAAGGAGAATACCAAATTTAAATAATTCCATTGACAGCGAAGTGATATTTGTTTCTTTAGCTATTATTTGTAAAGTGAATAATGAATTATTTATTCATGGAATTTTCAAATACAGTTAAAATCATCTCCATTCAACGGACCAATTGTAAATTACTCTTTAAAAGTTATTCCGGGTAGTAGAAGAGTTCCTGATAGCGCTATTGAGTTTGTTTTGAATTTCAACTTTATTAATATGATGCAAAGTTAATGTTACAACTCTCTTTAAACATAATTTTAGCTTTGTATTATTCCAAGCGAGAAATTTTACATTCTTTTTTAAAACTTGTCACGTAGCGTAGACCACGCGCAGTTAATAAATATAAAAGATACATTTTAAGGAAATAAGATATAGAGAAACATAAAGTAATTTAACCAAGATGTAATAAAACTTTTCAGTCCGTAGAGCACAAGTATAGTCACTAATCACAGGGAAGGCTCCAGAGAGGTATTTTTAGGTTTGTCTGTAATGGGCAGTATTCCGGCGAAAGTCAGGAGCTTGATTCTATCATCTCCCTTGCCATAGCAGTCGTTTCTAAAGCTGTAGGTTTCAGCTTACAAGTCACAATGAAGTGACCTTAGCAGTTGTTCACCCAAATAACAGTCCACCTGAGGATGCTGTGGCCCGTAGACACCTATGAATATTCCAAATTGAGAGCCAAAATGCAAATGCTTCGACTTGAGATTAAGTTTAGCTTAATATATAAGTTGAGATTAAAATACTAAGATTAGGATTAACACGTGGTAGAGCCATGCTGCAGCTATATTAAGGAAGTAGCACGAATGGGTCGGCTCGACCGGGGCAGGACCACGCTCTCACAGATTACCAGCGTAAAATAGCAGCTCAATGCTGCTGTGTAAATGTAGAGCACCGGAGACCCTTTTTTCTGGAAACGAGGCATTGCATCTTAGTCCTCAGGGGTGGCAACGCATTTACATTTTGATCCTTAATCGAGGATAGATGTAGATGTCTATGGCTACAGTATCCACTTACCTCAGGTGGACTGTGTGCTCGTTTGTCACCCTTATTCTATTAAAAAAACACTTCACCTTTGTAGTTTCTTCTATGTTTGCGTAATGAAATGTTATAATAAGCGTAATAAAGTTTCTTCATTGCCTCCTCTTTGAAGTAAACTTTATTATGTCTGAAGGTATTGTTATGATACTTATTGTGTGAAACAAGAAAAACCCCTGTTAGGATTTCGTACTTATAAATTATGACCGATTTTTTTTAAATGTCCTTCACATCTACTTTATGAACAGATGTTTATATTAATCGTTGTTTGAATGCAGTACATGCCGCTAAGTCACAAGCTCTAATTAATGACATTCTTTCGGCTCCTTTTTATAGGATCTGATCTGAAAAATATTTTAATACAATATTCTGTTTTGTTCTCATTTCCTTCGTTACATTCTTATACTTAACTTCCGTAAACGAGCTGGTGATCCGTTACATACAGACGGATAGATGAACAGACAGACAGACACTGCAGAGTGAAAGAAATAGGTCCCTGAGTACTACAGTGAAACCTGGTTAATTGGGATCTCAAGGGACCAAGACATATGTACCAATTATTGAGGGTTTCCAATAATCCAGTTTTCCAATTAAGCAGGTTTAAAATTATAGTAGTCTCATTTACAGAGGCCCCTTAATAATTCTACACAGGGTTGACTTTGGTATGTTATTCTCCCAACAAAGTTTATCACGCGACTTTCCACAATCATAATCTGATAGAAGTTTTAATGTTTCAGATACTAATAACGTTTTATATTTACGTTTGGACATTTTGTACACTTTTATTCCCTTGTTTTTAGGTCAAAACCTGAGATAGTACTGACAAACAAAGCATGCGCGAAAGACGACGCGAAATGTATGTTAACAAACATGTTAAAACGTGTTAAAACCAGATTAATTTGTCTCACTTATAAAGGTAATTTAGCTACAGAGTCTCAATTATAGAGGTAAACATCGAAAAATTCTTAGAATTAAAATCTCATTTAACCAGGTTCAAAAAGTCCCATTAACAGAGGTAATTTAATGAAAAAGAACCGGGACCTCATTGCAACTCTCAATAATAGAGGTTTCTCACTTATCCAGGTCCCACTTAACCAGGTTTCACTGTATTTGGATACGGAACCCTAAAAATTAAGCTCTATTACTTTTCAGGTTAACACTGAGGGCACACCGGGGCTTCAATGAAGCCGGATCAAGTTGCAAAAGAAAACGTAAATATCCTAGGGCTTTCCTTTCAAAAGAGTACACAACAGAACAACATTTTATGTCAGTTATTGCTTTTTATTAGTATTTCATAATATAGGCTTATTTTGCACTAACCGGCCGAATTTGCTGAGAAGGTTCAGAATAAGTAATATAGGCAAATGGCGAAGAAAAATTAATTAAAAAAATCTCAAACATTCTATCCTTTTTATCTTTAAAATTCAAAATGCTTGGTAATGCATTATTTTAACTGATTTTACTGCGCACGCACACATTCGTAAGAGTCGACCGGTAGGCAAAAACGTTGTGGCCCATAAAACACATTCAATTTGGGATAATTTCAAATAAAATTAGGAGCATTATATACTCGCCTTATTTTCAAAAACTGCATTAACGGTATATCATTATTTATGTATTTAAAATTATACTCTCTCCTTGTCTGAGACGTTCTTTACAACATGTGGTACGCCGTATTTTATACCAGTACCATCACAGTTATCCAAGCTCCTAAAACAAAATTTTGGAACGGCAGAATATTTGCACAACTCTATATTCATCTGTACGTCAAATGCAATGTCATTACGTTTATTTGTGCCAGCCGTCACGGTGTGTTTTTATAAATTTTGTTATAAAAATCAAATATGTTTAGTGTAATATAAAATGTTTTGTATCCAAAACCTACCACAACTGTATTTATTACATGCTTCCGAGGAAATATTGGGTTATACTTTGGAAAGAAAATAATCAAAAAGAAGATATAGAAAGAAGATATTCAAAATGGAGCAAACTGATTAAAGGTAAACAAGAATCATCTTGTTTCGGAGGTACGTGTAAAAGTCTAAAAAAAAATACTTATTAATAAAGTAAGATTCACTGTGTATCGAAACGCTTAAAATAACAAGTATGATTAATTATCAATGAAAATCTCCTATTAAGCTTTAATAACATAACCTCGTCACTCGTATAATATGAAATAATAAATAGGTATTTCCAACCAATAAATGTAGGTTGAGATATATATAGAGATACGTTGAGAAATTGTAGTGATATTTAATATGTTTTTTCTTACTTTCGTGTTTAATTCGTCTTTTGAGCATTTAGTTGGCAGTCGCCATTTATCATAGTCATTGGGCAAAATTGCGCACATGCAGAGTGATTTTGGGACAGTATTGGGAAAATAGGAAAAGGAAAATATTCAGGCTGATACACTATCACCATCTTGTTGGACAATATATTATCCAATACTGAGATACAAAAACAAATACTATGGGCTTAAAACTACTGGAAAAAATATCTTACATGAGTTATATGGATATGCTACAAACAGACCATTAGAACTATTACTTCGAATATATATGGGTTCATGTATATATAATAAAATAAGAAATAAAATGCCATCAACATCTTGGGACAGGATTTTCTGGTTTCTAGCAGAATTACTGAGGACTTAAAACTATTGGAAAGAATATCTAGCATAAGTTATATAAAATGCTATATACAGACCATTAGAGTTATCACTTAGAGGATATACATGGTATAAATTACTCAGGCCATTAGAGCTATCACTTATGAGGATAGACATGGTTAACTATTCACACCTTAGAGCTATCACTTAAGAGGGCAGACAGGTTTTGAATTGATATATAAAGTGCTACCATTAGAGGTAAGACATTAAGATGGGCTAGGCCTCGGAAGACATCACTGCAGGCTTTAAACCATTAGAGCTATCACTTAAAGGATAGATATGGTTAACTATTCAGACCTTAGAGCTATCACTTAGAGGGTAGACAGGTTTTGAATTGACATATAAAGCGATACCACTTGAATGAAAACATTAAGATGGGCTAGGACTCAGAAGAATTCACTGCAGGCTTTAAACCATTAGAGCTATCACCTAGAGGATAGACATGGTTAACTATTCACACCTTAGAGCTATCACTTAGAGGATAGACATGGTTAACTATTCAGACCTTAGAGATATCACTTAGAGGTTAGACAGGGTTTGAATTGACATACAAAGCGCTATCACTAGAAAGTAAAACATTGTGCTGTACTGGGATTTAGAATAAAAATAAATAATGGTATAATTTTTATTACAAAGGTGACTAATATTATGAGTACAACATAATGAAAAAGTTGTTACAAAACTACAGATGTAAAAATATCAGAAAGTCTCAGGGGGGTTCATCAAAAAGAAGTCCAAAAATTGTCAACATAATAGAACCGCCACACGATCGCGGGGCATCAAGATAGCAAATTATATTCCAACATACCAAACATCTAAAAGGGGCAGCAGGTCTCGAAATTATATACCCTGAGATTGCAACTAAACTTTTCATTATTTTATCAGAAAATTCTGATTTGGGAAAGAAATAAGTGCTATTAATAAACTTAACTTATGGTTTTATTAAGGCTATGTATAACTTTGAGGACCCTTAAAAATTGGCAGAACAAGTTAGAAATAATAACTGAATTCTGGGACGAAACTACCCTGTTGCTCAAGGTGAGAGTCAGTTTACTAGTCCTTAAAATTGTAATTCCCAAACAAATTATGAGATTTATAGATACATGTTAAAACTTAAAGACAGTATATTGTTACATATTATTATGTAGACACTTAAAAAAGTTACATAATATTCATCCACCTTCTGTGTCGAAGGGGAGGAGGCCTATGTTCTGCAGTGGATTTATAGGCTGCAACGGATGGATGGATAAATATGACATGGAAGTAAGAAAATATGTGATATGAGAACCTTTTACCTTGATATTGAATATCAAGAGGTTACAGGTTTAAATAGTCTTAAAAGATTATACATTTTAATCTAACTGTTTAGAAAAATCTGAAAGATTGAATATAAGCTATTATTTTAATTATATCCTCTTGGGATTTACTTGGCTCCATACGGAGCTTATGAAGCCAATTTTGGCATGGCTGCAAAACAAAAATAATATTGTCCACCATCAGATGGAATTACAATAATTTTCTTAAATTATTAAAAGAATAATAAAAAGACAACAGTTAGCCTGTAAATTTTTCATGACCTTAGTTTTAATGTAAATTTTAAGAAATTAACAAACTATAATTAAAAAACTCGGTAACAGAAAGTAAACACCGAATTATTATTATTGATGTAATAAAACTATTTAAAAAGAAAGTTATTGAAATCAAAAAATTTGCCTATGGAGCAATTTTCTACTGTTAGGCACATTCTAGCCATACCATGATTAATGAATTAAATTTAAACAAAGACACATTGTTGCATCCGAGCTGTATTATGTAGCTTAGTATAACCTAAGTTACAAGAAAGATAAGCAGTGTTTAGCATCATTAGGTTTTAATTATAATAATGAGGTGCAAAATGCATCAATGGCTTACAGCGGTACATAAAATATATTTTTGGGAAAATATAAAACTTACAAAATGCACTACTTAAAACAATTGTACATTGAACAATTAAAAAGAAATTTCAAAATGATTATAGTAAACAATTTTACTATTATAAGGTATTTAAAGGTTATGACAAGTTAAAACATAAGTAATCACATTTTAAATATTATTTTTTTAAATATTTGTAAAAAAGCTTTTAGGAATCTCGGCTTTATCTTAAGGCAGTGCAGGGATTTTCGGAATTTACTTACTATTAGAATTTTATATAATGCTCTCGTAAGAAGTCAACTTGAAACGAATGCCATTATTTGAATCCACATGAAAGCAAATATAGTGTCATGATCGAAAAAATTCAAAATAAATTTACACGATTTTTATATTTCAAGCAGTACGGAATCTATCCTAGTTTTCCACTGATGTATCCGAGTCTATTTGTACTGGGTATGGTCGGTTACAGCCGTCTGAGTGTGAGGAGAGACATCGCGCTTATTAAATATGTGTGGAACGTATTACGTGGATGGATACATCACCCAGATGTGCTCGCTACGCTAAAGCTACGTGTACCTGATAATTACGTGTGTTCTCGTCGCCACGCCCCGTTGCTCCTCGTGCCCACTGCTAGGACGAAGTTGCTTCAGAATGCACCATTGACACGTGCCATACACTACGTTAATATCATCTCACAGGATATTGACGTATTTACATGCAGTCAGACGAAGTTCACAATAGCAGCATACAAATGCGTTGAAAATTGTAATTTTTTTTAATTAGTGTTTTATTTTATAATCATGTTAATATTATTATTCATTATTTTATAGTCATTATTTATTAGTCAGTATTTTTCTTATATTTAAGTTAGTTATAGCATCGCATTGGTTAATATAACTGTAATGATGTTATAATTATGTAATAAATAAATAAATAAATAAGTTATATGTTAAGTACATAGTAAAATGGTAATCTTAAAAAAAATGTTTTGTTCAGTTATTTTATGTATTGTTTCATACCTACCAGGTTATTATTACCTTCATATAGTAAAATAACTATGGTAAACATACATACAAAAGAGTTATGACTGACAGATGCATAAAATAGATTACCAAAAGATGTTAGGAACAAATTAATTTGCTGTAAAAGGAAATTATGGAAAAGTAATTATACACATAATTGTGATATGAATAGCTACTCTATATTTGTGCATAAGCCATTTAGGTTGCTAAATATTATGCTATTAACTATTATGTACATAATAATGTATAAGGAAGGAAATATATTATATTCAGTTGCAAATTTCTGATCTTAGATGGTAGTGAATTATATTGCAAATAATAAAATTATTAAAAAGCATAAAGTTTTTTTGGAAATAAAAACGGACACTTCTCAACTGGGTGGAAAGAAGCCATGGGAACTGAGACAATTTTTTGGGTCTTAGTCTTTCATTGTGAGGAAATTACATATATTATTATTGGATATGATCGGATATGATTTATATTATTATTGGATATGGAAGTAGTATATGCTTATAATTTTGAAAATTGTAGAACACAATACAAAATCTTTAAAACAAAACAATAATATAGATATTTTGAATAATACTTACTACAAATAAATAATACTTATGGTGTACAATTTTACTCAGAGTTGATAAAACCACTGCTTTATACATTAACAAGATAGAGAGGGTTCTTTCATTAATTATTGAGGATCAATTCTATCAATTAAATGAAAATGTTGGAAATTATATATCTATCTGAAATTGAGCCAAGAAAACAAAGAATAGTCATAAGAAGTCTTTCAAGTGTATTCAACAAGATCATAAAACGGTGTCAAAACTAAAAATTGATCAATTTGTACCGAGAAATAATAATACTATTACACAGAACAATCGTTTTCTGCAGGTATGACCCAGAAACCATGACAGTTATATTAGATTGGGGGTAATTCTTCTATGCATTTCCACTAGTTGCTATGCTGTTAATATGCTGTCAAAAAATTAAGTTTATAGAACCATAGGTTTTTTGGTTGTCCACATGGGGGGTAAATGTGAATCAAGTGCAAAGGCATGTTAAATAAAAGATTCAAATTATTCATATTGAATAAAATAACAAATTATTAACACCACTTTACAGAGAATCATACACTACTATTTCACATGTTACTATCACCTCATAGGCATCTCACCCATATCATAGGTACTAGTACTCGTATTGAAGCATTTTGTAAAAGTATGGCACTCCAAAATTCATACTCATACATAGTGAACTCTCCTTTGTCAAATACTATAAATTATAAAATTATTATTTCTCTATAGTACCAATTTTACAGTAAGTGTAATGTAATTCCTTACTGGGCTTTTGTGATTTTTTACTTTGGCTTTTGTTATAAACATAGACTTAATAATAAGTTAGTTTTATATTATTAACATCAAAATGTTGCAATAAAGATTTGAGATTACAAAAATTTACAAAACTAGTAATGTTTAGCTGTGATGAGTCACAGGTCATAAAATTTATTAAATATTGTCCTTCATAAATATTACATTTATTCCAAGTGGAGTTCAGAGGTATAGTTAAGATATAAGGTAGAATTTCACTTCAACAGCGATTGCATGGGAAAAAATAAATGAGAGAAGCTTAAGCCTTTCCTGTGAATAATTAATAGAAAGCATAACACAAGATATTGATAAATTTAACATTAACTCACAAAAACCCATTTAGAAAAGCATTTCTCAAGTTATAAGATGTTAAATGAAAATTTACTTAAATTAAACGGGAACAGATATTCCAGATTATTGTGTTTTTACACAATTATAGTTCTTCTACGGGCCACTTTTGCTGCAAACAATCTGGCCTTACGTGTATAAGGAAATGTTATAAAATAAAGATCATTTATTTTATGTTATTAAATCAAATATGTCATATACATATAATACCTTCAAATTTTTTTTATATAAAATAAGGAAAATTGCAAATTTTTCCATTCATTGGTGTTATAATTCGCAACCTTGGCTTCAAACATCTACATGTTGTAAAGAACGTCTCGAACAAGGAGAAAGTATAATTAAATGGTTAAACGAACTTACCTTAAGTGAAGTTCAACCATAATTATAAGAAGCTCCTTGTCCGAGACGGTACTCCCAGCCCAACCCTCCCTGAGTTAGGGTTGCTCATCTAATCCCTTGCTTTAAACATAATGACATTGCATTTGACGTATAGGTGGATATAGTGTTGTGCATATATTCTGCCGTTCCAAAATTTTGTTTTAGGAGCTTGGATAACTGTGATGGTACTGGTATAAAATACGGCGTACTACATGTTGTAAAGAACGTCTCGGACAAGGAGCTTCGTATAATTATGGTTGAACTTCACTTAAGGTAAGTTCGTTTAACCATTTAATTAAATTTAAAACTTGGCTACTCTTTGAAAAATAACCCTGTATATTTTCACTAGCTAGCACGGCGGAAGTAGTTCTTCCTTTACGGTAGGTGCCCGAAAACATTGACTCCAATTTCATTCCGGAATTTTTACAGGGTAAATATGAAATTTAAATTATTTTTTATAGTTAAAATAATGAAGTTTGGGTGCTAATGTAACAATATAATCATAAGTGGGATGAGTAGATGATGTATATTTTGCGCGCATGAGATCGCAGTCACCACTAGTTTATAATATAATGCTTATAACATTATTAATAAATTGTAGTGTATTTTATTAAGAAATAATAATAAGTAGGTTTGAGCTTTAGACCAGCAGATAAAGTCCTTCAGAAATTATCCAGAGCACTGGAAAATTGTAAATAGCGCTCGCTCGCGACTTCATAAATTTAACTTTATAAGATCTGAGCAAAGTTAATTAATACTACTCTTTTAATAATGCAATTTTCGCTGTAAGACTGAAGTTTCGAAGAGAGGCATTTCAAAGTTTTGAAATCTTTTAAATATTACGTAAATATTATCGTTTTCATTAACTTAGCATACTTAAACACAATATTACTATGCATAGTAATGTGGCGGCACTGGCGTCGCGCCGCAAGCGAAACACATCGATGCCTGAATCGCGCCATCAAAGTTCCGAAGTAAAACAGTGTATATAGAACAGCTCCGAATTTATACACGGAGCTTTGGTCCCTCCCCGGGCTGAACTCCTTGCCCGGCGGGAGATCTCCCCTTTTCCTTCCACGGCCAAGTAATATACAACGCATACATTATTGTGGTTTCGCTACAAGGACCAAAATGATTTTTAACATTTACGTAAAACTACTCATTGAACATAACGATATTCCGTGAGATCTTGTTGAAAAAAAAATCTTACATGAAACAGCAATAAAGTTATATAAAAACACTACTTAGGGTGACGTTCAGTTCTCTTTGCTACACCATACAATATCCTTAAGTAATAAGCCTTTAGTATTAAGGAGATTCAGTTCCTTAATGCCAATAGCCTCACGAATCCTTGGCAGAAATCGATTATTCTTTTGCAAGGGTTTGTGGCCTTACGAATCTCATCTTATAGCGAGGGCGATTCTGAACATGTTCGTAGACTGCAGACTTCTCAGCTGGTTAGTTTTTTGTTATCAAACTGAAGTGACAGAAGAACTTACAGTGGATCTTATGCTAAGTGGATACAGTAGTCTATGGACCTGCAGCTAAGTTCAAACGTAGAAGGATACAGAAGCTTTTTACCCCTGAAGATTAGTCTACTAAGTGGGAATGTCTCAAAGCCTGTAATTGAGTATAATTTAATTAAGTATAGTAAAGAGCCAGTAGGCTCTTTACCATTTATACCCGAACTCAGAAGTGAGATAGCAAGTGAGTAAAAATTGGTGAGAAGGTACTTTCTATCCAGAATTTCTCATCAGCTTCATGTTTTTTTAAGTGGGATGTTATTGTTATTTTTTGTCATATGTTACAAAGACATTACAACCACCAGACGACGAGTATTTATATAATTATCTTAAAACAACTTAGGCGAACATAGTTTACCACTGTTGAATAAATATATTTAACACGCTCTAATAGCATCCGCTGTTCTCCCCACGCAAGTGCCAATAAATACACGTATCTACATAGTGTCGAACAATATGAACTCAATTGCAAATCGTTTCATAGTACTATATTGGACTTCCGTTCATTTTAAATTTTACTAGCTATGCTCGACATGCCCTTTTGTCAGGAACTTTCGCGGGTGCACCCGCAGCAACACACTAAAATGTCTCTGTAATCAGATAAATGGCATATGAATTCATGGAAGATGAACACGCAATTAAATATTCATTTGTTTAAATTAAGATATACAGATGTTAAACATCAGCAGCCGTTTTTTTGGCCTTTTCCTGAACATATTCTCTCACAATTGTAACATTTTACCACATTCACCACTGCGGGCAGGCGACTTGGTGACCTTAAACACCTATGATGATAAAGTCCTTATGGCAGAATCGCTGGAGGACTTCGGCACTATGCTCAACGAACTCAATAGTGTCTCCCAACAGATAGGGCTTAAGATGAACATGGACAAAACGAAGGTCATGTGTAATGTCCATATCACACCTACATAGTTGTTGGTAGCACTGTGCTCGAAGGTCTCGACGAGTAAGGGTAGTCTTGGATAGGTACCTTGTAAGCCCAAATTCGACCGACAGGTCAGTCGGCCGATTCAACTCAACTGGGTAGCGTTCGGGAGATTACGACACATCTTTTAGTCAGGTTTACCTCAAAACTTGAAAACAAGATTGTATAGCCAGTGCATGTTGCCAGTGATTACATATGCCGGATGAGGAAGCTTAAGGTTGCTCAGCAAGCTATGGAGATGCCTTTGTTAGAAGTTTCTCTGCGTGATAGATTTACAAATGAGGAGGATGCAGTAGAACAAAAGTAACCGACATAACCCAACGGATCAGTAAGCTGAAGTGGCAATAGGCCGGCCATATAGCTTGAATAATCGACAACCCATGGGGAAGAAAAGTTTTTAAGTAGCGGCCTCGTACCGGTAAGCGAATGGCAGCTGGCTCAGGAACTCAGGACCATGTTTCGTGCTATGTTCGGCAGTGGACTTGTAAATGGATGTAATAATAATAATAATTCGAATTTGAGTCAATATTAATCATTTTGGCACCTTGAATACACACTTAAATTCATTTTGTTAGTTAAAATGATAAGTGTTCGTTGAATATAGCTACCATTACCATTAGAAATTTTGTTATACGTGATGCGTCAAACAACATTAAATATTTTATCACTTTGAAATAGATTCGGTAAATGATGCTCTTCCTACACTGTTATAATTTGAAATTAAATTTTGTTTGAAGTATTTTGGAAATTAAAGATAGTTTAATAAAAACGTTACAACGAAATGTTGTTTTTTTTTATAAAATGAGTAGATGTTGGGATCTATAGACACCTACATTTTTCTCTAATCAAGAATCAAAGCGCTGCCATTTCTTAGAACTAAGATTGAATGCATCGTTACCAGCAAAATTAACTTCTGGTTCTTGTCACTCACCATACGTAAAACACTAGAGGTCTGCTGCTATTTCTCGCCAGTGTTCTGTTCTGCATTCAGTGCAACACCGTGTGATGGGGCATAAGATAATTCAATTCATTACCCCATTTCGTCCCATGGGTGTCGTAAAATGTGTCTGTGGGAAATGCCGGAAAAATCTCACAGCTTCCGATATACGGTGATGTAAGATGGGATAGCCATCTCGTTTAGGTCAGATGTAAAATATTCAGAAGAGGGTGGACTATTGCATCCAAAGAGCGAGACGTCTAATACGATAGTCATTTCGCCTGCCAAGCGTGATGATTAAACAAAATCCTTCTTACAGTGGAGGCCTATGTCCAACGGTGGATTTAGGGCAGATGAAGAATAAGAACATTCTGTACAGCGTGGTCCTCCTCGATCGAGGCAACACCTTCGTGCTGCAGTCAGCGCATGTCATCGAAACGGCTCCTTGTTTTCAGCGTGACAGTGAGATTACAGAAATAAAAACCATTTTATGATGTACAATTTTTTTTAATTCTAATTAATTTGAGTATAATAACTTTGCCTTTTACAACACCTTGGTTTTGACACATAATTTTTAATAACTTCCTTGCTGTCTAGCAGTGTTCATATTAGATATGGTATTTAGATTAACTTATCTCTTGGAACACCTACATAATACGAGGTCCATATCAGTGAATGTGACAACACTAGAAACAATTGAGTGAGTAACAATTTAACACATATATTAAAACAGTAATAGAATGTCCAAGTGCTCTTAAATGTTCTGAAGTACAGCTTGACATTTTTGTTACGCTTCATGTCCATTTTTCTTTATCATTTGTAACAATCTACGACTGGATATGTGCCTCTCCCATAGTACGGGAGACTCGCCATAATAACTAAACTTGGCAGGTGGATGAATGATCGCAATCTGTCAAATATGACACCGCTCCTCATTGTCGGGTTTTGGATATTTTATATAATTAATATTCACAAAATGTGTTAATATAGGTGAATGTTAGGGCTGAATCTGAATGACGGGGTAAGATATTGTGTAATGAAGGAAAAGTGTGGTTTAAGAAGGAATGCTTTGGTGGTTTTGTCATGTACTAAGAATGACTGAGGAAAAAGAGACAAAACTAATTTATGTTGCAGAATTAAACGGCAAAAGACGCCCTAGATTAAAATTTATCGACCAAATTAAAGATGGGGCAACTTAAGAGTACCCATAATCGCCAAGCATATATGCGTATGTATATGGATGTAAAGTAGGCAAGAGAAGTATGTCTGGATCGTGCCAAATGGAAGTCCGTAGTTTCTGTCTACCCCTCATTGTGACGAGCGTATGTTTTTTTATGATATTTACGAGATCTTGGTACCGTCACATATCAGAGCTCATAAATCTGTTGAAATGCCAAAATCCAGAGTCGCCTCTCACGACACCCACGGGATAGTGTGTTAGATTCACCAACACATGGCAATTCATTTTCATCATTATAAAACTATTTAATATTCGAAAGAAATAAAGTGGGTCAGTCTAGCGAATGACGTGAAGTCTATTAAATCGTGTGAACAAATAGACCAAAAACGAACTGATAATATTGGCTGACGTTGAATGATTTAAGCTCATTAATCACACTAAGCACGAGTTATTAGTGTTTATTTTTCCATTGTAATGCTGGATTTTAACCTGATTTTTTTATAAATTATGTATAATAATACTTGAATAGAATATCTAGAAATTTGCTTTTATTCTAGAAATAGTTATGCTTATATTACGTCCTATTATAATATATGGTAGACAGTCTAGATCTTTCTATTGATGCAACACAATGTTAACTAGTTATTTATCGTGTAGTGGTGATGTAAGAATATTCACTACCACATATCGTCTCGTAGGTTGTCGTAAGAGGCCACAGAGGGAAATAAGCCATGAGGTGAGCAGTAGCGTCTACCTAATAACAATTTAAAAAAACTGCGGTTGCCAAATCTCCTGCCAAGCGTGGCAAATATGGTAAATAAACCTTCTATAAGACAATCTATGGGGAGGCTTATTCTCAGCAGTGGACTTTCGATAGGCTGTAACGGTAACGTTAATGGTAAGGAATACATTGCTAAAGAGGTTTCTATATATTCTTGTCTACTTTTTAATCTAATCATTCATCATCATTACAGCCCTTCACAAGTCCACTGCTGAACTTAGGCCTCCCCCAAGGAATGCCACAGAGCACGTTCCTGAGCCACCTGCATCCATCGACTTCCTGCATGTCTTACCAGGTCGTCACTCCATCTAGTGGGGGGACGCCCTACACTTCGTCTACCGGTACGAGGCTGCCACTCAAGAACCTTTCTTCCCCATCGATTGTCGGTTCTTCAAGCTACATGGCCGGCCCATTGCCACTTCAGCATACTAATTCTTTGGGCCATGTCGGTTACTCTGGTTCTACCTTCTATCCTCGTTTTTAAGTTTATCGCGATGAGAAACGCAGAGCATAGCCCTCTCCACAGCTCGCTGAGCAACCTTGAGCGTCCTCATACGGCCAGCAGTGAAGGACCACGTCTCAGATCCATTAGTCATTACTGGCAACACGCACTGGTTGTACAATCTCGTTTTCAGATTTTGAGGTATACCTGACGAAAAGATGTGTCGTAATTTCCCGAACGCTGCACAGCCAAGTTGAATCCGTCGATTGACCTCTCGTTCGAAGTTGGACTTACCTAGTCGGACTATTTGTTCCAGATAAGCATACTCGTCAACAACTTCGAGCTTAGTCCTCCCAATAACTACCAGCATAAGTATGACATGGACATTGAACATGATCTTTGTTTTGTCCATGTTCATCTTGAGACCTATCCGTTGGGAGACACTATTGAGGTCATTGAACATAGTGCTTAGGGCCTCCAGCGATTCTGCCATAAGGACTATATCATCGGCAAATCGAAGGTGAGTGATGTACTCGCCATTGATGTTGATACCGTATCCTTTCCATTCCAGTAGCTTGAAAACGTCTTCCAATGCAGCGGTGAAGAGTTTCGGGGATATAACGTCACCCTGTCTTACACCTCTCTGCAGTTGGATAGGTTTCGTACTCTGATTCTGTACTCGGACAGCCATCGTAGCCATACTATACAAACACTTCACCACTTCGATATACCGACAGTCAACTTGGCACCGCTAAAGGGACTGTAGCACCGCCCGAATTTCGATAGAATCAAAGGCTTTCTCATAGTCCACATACACAAGGCTAAGTGGAAGATTGTACTCTTCGGTCTTATGTACAATTTGCCGAAAGGTATGTATGTAGTCTATGGTACTAAAGGCCTTTTCGGAAACCGGCTTGTTTGGGAGTCTGGAAGTCGTCAAGACTGCGTGCGAGATGATTCGTAATGACTCTCGAAAACAGCACGTAGACACGGCTTAGAAAGGAAATCGGTCTGTAGTTCTTCAAGAGAGTATTGTCGCCTTCCTTGAAGAACAAGACCACCGCAATTCTCCTCCACGCCTCCGGAGTAGTCCCACCATGGAGGACGAAATTAAACAGCTTCTGAAGGACTTCAAGTACCGGTTTTCCACCCACTTTCAGAAGTCCTGCCGCATGCATTTGGAGATCTGTCTGTTCAGTTGCCTGTATGCTGTCAAATTTTTAACAGATTTGACATTTATATGTGTATTTGTAATTCATTGTCATTCATATCATTCACTGCATTACAGTCTTCTAGGCACTGAAAACGGTTTTGTAACTCGAGCTGAAAGGTTTCGGGACTTTCGATTAGAGCACGAGCGTTGACTTCATTAGACGAGACCTCTCCAACTTAACGTTTAGGTTCAGTGTGCCTCTAACTATTCGGTGATCGCTATCAGTTTTCACTCTCGCGATCACTGAGACATCACTGAACAGTTGTCGTCTGGTCGTTATAATGAAGTCAATCTAATTTTTTGTCGAACCCTCGGGGCTCGACAATGTCCACTTCCTATGAGGTCGCTTCTGGAAGAAAGAGTTCATAATTAAGAGTCCCTCTTTCTCCATGAAGTCGGCCAGCTGTTGGCCTTTGGGTTCCAAGGTTCTATTCCAAATTTCCTTTTCAGCTCACCTGTTCTCTCTGTGTCTAGTTTTTATGTTCTCCTATTAACACCGTGTAGTGGGTTTTGGAGGAATGTATGGCTTTACAGATATCCTCATACATTTCCTCCACCTCCTCATTGGGATGTGCCAAGGTTGGTGCGTAAATCTGTATGACCTTCAACGAATACCGTATGGTGATTCTGAGTATAAGGTACGCAACCCTCGTCGACACACTCCCAATTCAACAACGTTAATGAGAGACTTGTTGACGATAAACCGACACCTCTTGGGACAGGAGGTCGCCCTCAGGAAAAACAAGTTGCCGGATTCGAGGATTACGTGTCCTCCTCTCGATCTCGGATAATCTATAATATGCCAGCGTAATGTATATCTCTTCTTCCAGCTCCAGGATCTTCTCGTCAGTCCTCAGGGCGCGTGCGTTGTATGTTGCCAGGTCGAGTCGTCTTAGGTGGCAACCGAACCTCCACCGGAGATTCTTAGAACCCATTACCATGGTCGCTACCGTAGCCAGGAATAGCGGGCCGCTGGGGACTGGCGGCTCTCTCTTCGTAACTTTCATTTCATGGAGGGGATATTTGCTATAGTTGCCACGCTTGGCGAGCGGTTTGGCAACCGTGGTTTTTTATTGTAATCTTGCTGTTATCATGAAGATGCTGCTGCTCATCTCCTGCCTGTTTCCCACTGTCACCTCTTACGACACGCATGGGAAGATATGGGGTAGTGGATATTCTTTACCGCCACTACACGGCATTTTAATCTCAATAATCTGATCTGAATAAAAAATATTGCGGTTGCAAACCGCTTGCCAATCGTGGCAAATGGCAAATATAGAGAGCCCCTTAAGAGTCAACCTATAGAGGAGGCCTATGTACAGCAGTGGACATTTGTTAAGCTGTTATAAAAGGTCTGAGTTTTAACATTTCATTTATAAACGGCGTTAGTTAGCAATGAACAAATTTTAAATCTTTATAATTAAAGGTTATTCATTATACAAAATTACTCTATGAGAGCTACAAAGCTATGCGCGAACTGTTCTTAAGCTTATCCAAGACACTAAAGCGCTGTAGATAGCGCTCCAGACTTAATTATTTCGTCTTTGTTCAAGCGATGCAAAGGAAATTTACTATTCTTTTAATTACACAATTTTCACTGTAAGGCTATAAATTTCAAAGCTGGAAGTTTTAAATAGCAGTTTTATTTAATTGGATATTGAAGAGTTAAATTAAGAATGGCATTTGATTGTGTAGTTTTTTGATCAATCAAAGAGGTATGTATTATTAATTATAGATTATGGATGTCACTATTAATGAACATGTTACTTTGGTCTTGCTAGGTCAAATATGAGCTTTTGTGTATGTTAACATTTTAACTATATACCATTTTTATATTTTTAATTATATGGTATATTGAAAGATATAAAAATTAAGCAAAAATAAAAATATAAAATATTCTATAAAATCGAATAATGAATACTTTTACAGGAAATTTCACTCCATTTTGCTAGTATTTCTTTACGTTTATTATTTCTACTACATTTTTTAACTGTATTTATTATGTTAAAATCTCTAGAAGTTTAATTAACCTGCTTAAAACCTAAAATCTAATTTTAAATTAAAAACATACAAATAGTTTTCTTTAAAGCTTTTTAATCGTGATCAATACCAATCATGGGTAAAATCAAGAAGTTGAAATAGCTTAACTTACAGCCTCTAAGCGTTGCACTGTTGCTGGCACATTCTTCCTTCCATTTCGTAGAGGGTAATTGAGCAGTTGGATCACTGAGCTGCTCCAGTATGTCATAGCGGACTGCACATGTTCTGGAAATATTTTATTTTCTGATAGACATGTTTCATCACGCTGTTTTCCTTCATTCATTTATTGCGTTAATTCATTCAGAAAGGTATCAAACAAGGTTGTGTAGCTTCCTCGTGGCTGTTTAACCTATTTATGGACAGTTGATTAGAAACTTTGATAGTTGAAGAATGTGGGTTGAGAATGAGTGAGTTAACCGTCAAATGCCTTTTGTACGCCGATGATCAAAGCATATTTGCGTCGTCGGCAGTCGAGTTGCAAATGATGATTACATTAATGAACTGGTCATTAAAAGAAAGGGGAATGAAAGTGAACGCAAGTAAGACGAAAGTGATGGTTTATGAAAGAGAAGAGATTGAAACATAAATACATACATAAACACTCACGCCTGTCACGTTATGTTGAAACGTTATGTGAAATAGGAATAGAAGGGGAGTTGATTGAGCAAGTGGATGAGTTTGTATATTTGGGATGTGCAAATACACATCCCAAATATATACAGGGATGGTAGATATGATAAGGATATAGAACGACGAGTGAACGCAGGAAATATAGTGAATGGGGCTCTACACTCTATTATGAAAAGTCAGAATGTGTCAAAAAAGGCACGTACGGCAATTCACAATGCCCTAATTTAATGTATGGTAATGAAAGTTACGTCTGGCAGAAGAAACACGAGAGTAGAATAAATATTGTAGAAATGCGGTCATTAAGGAGTATGCTAAGGCTGAATCTGAATGATAGGATGAGAAATTGATAAGAGATATGTTAAGTGTGATAAGAGAAAAGTGTGCTTTGCAAGATGACGTTGTGACTAGGATTACGAAAAAAATGCTTCGGTGGTTTGGTCATGTAGAAAGAATGAGCGAGGAAAGAGTGACAAAGCAAATTTATATTGCAAATGTGAACGGCAGAGTCGGAAAGGGACGCCCTGGATGAAGGTTTCGACTAAATTGGCGAATCATTGAAAATGGGCCAGATTAGGAGTCCCTTAACCGACGAGCGTGTATGTCTAGATATATGTATGTAAAGGAGGCGAGAGAGGTGTGTCAGGATCGTGCCAAATGGAAGTCCGTAGTCTCTGCCTAACCCTCTGGGTGACAGGCGTGAGTGTTTATGATTATAAAAAATATAGCAAAAATGAAATTACAGCTTAAATAAGTTTTACTATGTCCTCGCAATTCAGAGAGAGTCCTTGAAACATTTAATTCTTAAGATAGGTTTCCTCAATTAAAATTGTAATTTACAATTTTATTGGTACCGGCAGAAATCGTATGGTGGGTGTTGAAAATACCAAATTTAAATAATTCCATTGACAACGAAGTGATATTTGTTTCTTTAGCTATTATTTGTGAAGTGAATAATGAATTATTTATTCATGGAATTTTCAAATACAGTTAAAATCATCTCCATTCAACGGACCAATTGTAAATTACTCTTTAAAAGTTATTCCGGTAGAAGAGTTCTTGATAGCTCTTGACTTTGTTTTGAATTTCAACTTTATTAATATGATGCAAAGTTAATGTTACAACTCTCTTTAAACATAATTTTAGTTATTTTTCAAGCGAGAAATTTTACTTTCTTTTTTAAAACTTGTCACGTAGCGTAGACCACGCGCAGTTAATTAATATAAAAGATACATTTTAAGGAAATAAGATATGGAGAAACATAAAGTCATTTAACCAAGATGTAATAAAACTTTTCAGTCCGTAGAGCACAAGTATAGTCACTAATCACAGGTAAGGCTCCAGAGAGGTATTTTTAGGTTTGTCTGTAATGGGCAGTATTCCGGCGAAAGTCAGGAGCTTGATTCTATCATCTCCCTGCTATAGCAGTTTCCAAAGCTGTAGGTTTCAGCTTACAAGTCACAATGAAGTGACCTTAGCAGTTGTTCACCCAAATAACAGTCCACCAGAGATGCTGTGCCTGTAGACACCTATGAATATTCCAAATTGAGAGCCAAAATGCAAATGTTTGACTTGAGATTAAGTTTAGCTTAATATATAAGTTGAGATTAAAATACTAAGATTAGGATTAACACGTGGTAGAGCCATGCTGCAGCTATATTAAGGAAGTAGCACGAATGGGTCGGCTCGGCCGGGGCAGGACCACGCTCTCACAGATTACCAGCGTAAAATAGCAGCTCAATGCTACTGTGTTTGGTATGGTAAATGTAGAGAACCGGAGACCCTTTTTTCTCCATCTTAGTCCTCAGGGGTGGCAACGCATTTACATTTTGATCCTTAATCGAGGATAGATGTAGATGTCTATGGGCCACAGTATCCACTTACCTCAGGTGGACTGTGTGCTCGTTTGTCACCCTTATTCTATTTTAAAAAAAACACTTCACCTTTGTCGTTTCTTCTTTGTTTGCTTGTTTTTGTTTGCAAAACCCTGCTAAGAAATGAAAAGAGGTTTGTGAATTATGTTTACTAAAGATTATGAAATAATAACCAATTTTCAATGGTAATAAAATGTTATAATAAGCGTAATAAAGTTTCTTCAATGCCTCCTCTTTGAAGTAAACTTTATTATGTCTGAAGGTATTGTTATGATACTTATTGTGTGAAACAAGAAAAACCCCTGTTAGGATTTCGTACTTATAAATTATGACCAATTTTTTTTAAATGTCCTTCACATCTACTTTATGAACAGATGTTTATATTATTCGTTGTTTGAATGCAGTACATGCCGCTAAGCCACAAGCTCTAATTAATGACATTCTTTCGGCTCCTTTTTATAGGATCTGATCTGAAAATATTTTAATACAATATTCTGTTTTGTTCTCATTTCCTTGTTACATTCTTATACTTAACTTCCAAACGAGCTGGTGATCCGTAACATACAGACGGATAGATGAACAGACAGACAGACACTGCAGAGTGAAAGAAATAGATCCCTGAGTACAGTGAAACAAACCTAATTGGGATCTCAAGGGACCAAGACATATGTACCAATTATTGAGGGTTTCAATAATCCAGTTTTCCAATTAAGCAGGTTTAAAATTATAGTAGTCTCATTTACAGAGGCCCTTAATACCTACACAGGGTTGACTTTGGTATGTTATTCTCCTATACAGTTCATCACGCGACTTTCCACAATCATAATCTGATAGAAGTTTTAATTTTCAGATACTGATAACGTTTTATATTTACGTTTAGACATTTTGTACACTTTTATTCTTTGTTTTAGGTTAAAGAGATAGTACCACAAAAAAGCATGCGCGAAAGACGACGCGAAATGTATGTAAACAAACATGTCAAAACGTGTTAAAACCAGATTAATTTGTCTCACTTATAAAGGTAATTTAGCTACAGAGTCTCAATTATAGAGGTAAACATCGAATAAAATTTAGAATTCAAATCTCATTTAACCAGGTTCAAAAGTCCCATTAACAGAGGTAATTTAATGAAAAGAACCGGGACGTCATTGCAACTCAGTAATAGAGGTTTCACTTATCCAGGTCCCACTTAACCAGGTTTCACTGTATGGATATGGAACCCTAAAATGAAATTCTATTACTTGTCAGGTTAACACTGAGGGCACACCGGGGCTTCAATGAAGCCGGATCAAGTTGCAAAAGAAAACGTAAATATCCTAGGGCTTTCCTTTCAAAAGAGTACACAACACAATAACATTTTATGTCTGTTATTGCTTTTTATTAGTATTTCATTTTATAGGCTTATTTTGCACTAACGGGCCGAATTTGCTGAGAAGGTTCAGAATAAGTAATATAGGCAAATGGTGAAGAAAAATTTATTAAAAAAATGTCAAACATTCTATCCTTTTAATCTTTAAAATTCAAAATGCGTGGTAATGCATTATTTTAACTGATTTTACTGCGCACGCACACATTCGTAAGAGTCGACCGGTAGGCAAAAACGTGGTGGCCCTTAAAACACATTCAATTTGGGATAATTTCAAATAAAAGTAGGAGCATTATTTACTCGCCTTATTTTCAAAAACTGCAATAACGGTATTCATTATTTATGTATTTGAAATTAAATTTAAAACTTGGCTACTCTTTGAAAAATAACCCTGTATATTTTCACTAGCTAGCACGGCAGAAGTTGTTCTTCCCTTTACGGTAGGTGCCCGAAAACATTGACTCCAATTTCATTCCGGAATTTTTACAGGGTAAATATGAAATTTAAATTATTTTTTATAGTTAAAATAATGAAGTTTGGGTGCTAATGTAACAATATAATCATAAGCGGGATGAGTAGATGATGCATATTTTGCGCGAATGAGATCGCAGCCACCACTAGTTTATAATATAATGTTAATAACATTATTAATAAATTGTAGTGTATTTTATTAAGAAATAATAATAAGTAGGTTTGAGCTTTAGACCAGCAGATAAAGTCCTTCAGAAATTATCCAGAGCACTGGAAAATTGTAGATAGCGCCCGCTCGCGACTTCATAAATTTAACTTTATAAGATCTGAGCAAAGTTAATACATACTACTCTTTTAATAATGTAATATTCGCTGTAAGACTGAAGTTTCGAAGAGAGGCATTTCAAAGTTTTGAAATCTTTTAAATTAGACGTAAATATTATCGTTTTCATTAACTTAGCATACTTAAACACAATATTACTATGCATAGTAATGTGGCGGCTCTGTCGTCGCGCCGCAAGCGAAACACATCGATGACTGAATCGCGCTATCGAAGTAAAACAGTGTATATAGAACAGCTTCGAAATTATACACAGATCTTTGGTCCCTCCCCGGGCTGAACACCTTGCCCGGCGGGAGATCTTCTCTTTTCCTTCCACGGCCAAAGTAATATACAACGCATACAATATTGTGGTTTCGCTACAATGACCAAAATGATTTTTAATATTTACGTAAAAAACTACTCATTGAACATAACGATATTGCGTGAGATCTTGTTGAAAAAAAAATCTTACATGAAACAGCAACAAAGTTATATAAAAACACTACTTAGGGTGACGTTCTGTTCTCTTTGCTACACCATACAATATCTTTAAGTAATAAGCCTTTAGTATTAAGGAGATTCAGTTCCTGAATGCCAATCCCCAAGTCCACGAATCCTTGGCAGAAATCGATTATTCTTTTGCAAGGGTTTGTGGCCTTACGAATCTCATCTTATAGCGAGGGCGATCCTGAACATGTTCGTAGACTGCAGACTTCCCAGCTGGTTAGTTTTTTGTTATCAAACTGAAGTGACAGAAGAACTTACAGTGTACCTGATGCTAAGTGGATACAGCAGTCTATGGATCTGCAGCTAAGTTCAAACGTAGAAGGATACAGAAGCATTTTCACCTCTGAAGACTAAGTGGGAATGTCTCAAAGCCTGTAATCAAGTATAATTTAATTAAGTATAGTAAAGAGCCAGTAGGCTCTTTACCATTTATACCCGAACTCAGAAGTCAGATAGCAAGGGAGTAAAAATAGGTGAGGAGATACTTTCTATCCAGAATTTCTCATCAGCTTCATGTTTTTTTTAAGTGGGATGTTATTGTTATTTTTTGTCATATGTTAGAAATACAACATTATACTACCACCAGACGACGTGTATTTATACAATTATCTTAAAACAACTTAGGCGAACCTAGTATACCACTGTTGAATAAATATATTTAGCACGCTCTAATAACATCCGCTGTTCTCCCTACGGAAGTGCCAGTACATGGCATGACACGTATCTACATAGTGTCGAACAATTTGAACTCAATTACAAATAGTTTAATAGTACTATATTGGACTACCGTTCATTTTAAATGTTACTAGCTATGCTCGACATGTCCTTTTGTCAGAAACTTTTAATATTCATTTGTTTAAATTAGATATACAGATGTAAACATCAGCAGCCGTTTTAGGCCCTTTCCTGAACATATTCTCTCACATTTGTAACATTTTACCACATTCACCACCTGCGGGCGGGTGACTTGGTGACCTTAAACACCCATGATGATAAAGTCCTTATGGCAGAATCGCTGGAGGACTTCGGCACTATGCTCAACGACCTCAATAGTGTCTCCCAACGGATAGGTCTTAAGATAAACATGATAAAACGAAGGTCATGTGTAATGTCCATATCACACCTATGCCAGTTGTTGTTGGTAGCACTACGCTCGAAGGTCTCGACGAGTATGTTTACCTTGGACAAGTACCTTGTAAGCCCAAATTCGACCGAAAAGTCAATCAATTACTGGCCGGATGGGGAAGCTTAAGGTTGCTCAGCAAGCTATGGAGAGGGCTTTGCTAGAAGTTTCTCTGCGTGATAGATTTACAAATGAGGATATCCGCAGTAAAGGGAAAGTAACCGACATAACCCAACGGATCAGTAAGCTGAAGTGGCAATAGGCCGGCCAAAAATTTTGTGTAAAGTATTTTTGAAATTAACGATAGTTTAGTAAAAAATGAAATAAAAATGTAACAATAAAATGTTTTTTTTTAAAATGAAATGAGTGTATGTCGGGATCTATAGACACCTACATCTTTCGCTGCTATTCCTGAGAACTAAGATTGAATGCCTCGTTACCAGTAAAGTGAACTTCTGGTTCTTGTCACTCACTATACGTAAAACACTAGAGGTCTGCTGCTATTTCACTCCAGTGTTCTGTTGTGCATTCAGTGCAACACCGTGTGATGGGGCATAAGATAATTCAATTCATTACCCCATTTCGTCCCATGGGTGTCGTAAAACTTGTCTATAGGAAATGCCGGAAAAATCTCATAGCTTCCGATATACGATGATGTAAGGTGGGATAACCGTCTCGTTTAACTCAGATGTAAAATATTCAGAAGAGGGTGAACAATTGCGTCCAAAGAGCGAGACGTCTAATACGATAGTCATTTCGCCTGCCAAGTGTGACGATTAAACTAAATCCTTCCTACAATGACTGCGTGACAGAGAGATTACAGAAATAATAAACCATTTTATGATGTATAAAGTTTTTTTAAATTCTAATTTATTTGGGTATAATAACTTTGCCTTTTACAACACCTTGGTTTTGACACATAATTTTTAATAACTTCCTTGCTGTCTAGCAGTGTTCATATTAGATATGGTACTTAAATTAACTTATCTCTTGGAACACCTACATAACGAGGTCCATATCAGTGAATGTGACAACACTAGAAACAATTGAGTGGGTAACAATTTAGCACATATATTAAAACACAGAAATAGAATATCCATGTGCACTTAAATGTTCTAAAGTGCAGTTTGACATTTTTTTTACGATTTTTGTTACGATTCATGTCCATTCTTCTTCTCATTTGTAACAATCTACGGTTGGACATGTGCCTCTCCCATAGTAGGAGAGACTCGCCATAATAACTAAATTTGGCAGGTGGATGGATGATCGCAATCTGTCAAATATGACACAGATCCTCATCGTCGGGTTTTGGATATTTTATATAATTGGTATTCACGAAATGCGTTAATTTAGGTGTATGTTAGGGCTGAATCTGAATGACTGGGTGTGATATTATGTGATAAGAGAAAAGTTTGGTTTAAGAAGGGAATGCTTTGGTGGTTTCGTCATGTACTAAGAATGAGTGAGGAAAAAGAGACAAAACTAATTTATGTTGCAGAATTGAACGGCAAAGGACACCCTAGATTGAAATTTATCGACCAAATTAAAGATGGGGCAAATTAAGAGTACTCATAATCGCTGAGCATATATGCGTATGTATATGGATGTAAAGTACAAATAATTTTAAATAATATATAATATGTTTTTAGGCAAGAGAGGTATGTCTGGATCGTGCTAAATGGAAGTCCGTAGTTTCTGTCTACCCCTATCTGTGACGGGCATATGTTTTTTTATGATATTTACGAGATCTTGGTACCGTCACATATCAGAGCTCATAAATCTGTTGAAATGCCAAAATCCATAGTCGCCTCTCACGACACCCACGGGATGGTGTGTTAGATTCACCAACACACGACAATTCATTTTCATCATTATAAAACTATTTAATATTCGAAAGAAATAATGTTTGTTGGTCTAGCGAATGACGTGACGTCTATTAAATCGTATGAACAAATAGACCAAAAACGAACCGTTAATATTGGCTGACGTTGAATGATTTGAGCTCATTAATCATACTAAGCACGAGTTATTAGTGTTTATTTTTCCATTGTAATGCTGGATTTTACCCTGATTTTTTTTATAAATTATGTATAATAATACTTGAAAAGAATGTCTAGAAATTTACTTTTATTCTAGAAATAGTTATGCTTATATTACGTCCTTTCATAATATATGGTAGACTTTTTAGATCTTTCTATTAATGCTACACAATGGTAACTAGTTATTGATAGTGTAGTGGTGATGTAAGAATATTCACTACCACATATCGTCCCGTGGGTTGTCGTAAGAGGCCACAGAGGGAAATAAGCCATGAGGTGAGCAGTAGCGTCTACCTAATAACAAATAAAATAAGAAAACGGTGGTTGCCAAACCACCTGCCAAACTATTTTTATATCTTTATTATATGGTATATTGATTCTATAAAATCGAATAATGAATACTTTTACAGGAAATTTCACTCCATTTTGTTATCATTTTTTTACTTTTATTACTTCTACTAAATTGTATTATGTTTTAACTATATTTTTTATCTTGAAATCACTTGAAGTTTAATGAACCTGCTTAAAACCTAAAATGAATTTTTAAATAAAAACAAATAATTATTTTCTTTAAAGCTTTATACCAATTATTATGGGCAAAATCAAGAAGTTGAAATAGCTAAAGTGACAGCCTTTAAGCGTCGCACTATTGCTGGCACATTCTTCCTTCCATTTCGTAGAGGGTAATTGAGCAGTTGATCCACCGAGATGCTCCAGTATGTCATAGCAGACTACACAGTACACACGTTGTCGAAGTATTTTATTTTCTGATAGACATGTTTCCTCACGCTGTTTTCCTTCACTGTCTAGCTAGTGATAATTCTGCACTGACTGCCTTGTTGGTCTAAAATAGAAAATAGAATAATTTTTATTCAATACAGACTACAAGAACACTTATTGAAAGTTACTTAAACTTTACTACTGGTTCGGAAAAAACCTCTGTCTTAGGAATAACCACCGAGAAACTCTTTTTTTAAGCATAAATTAACAATTTAATATTTTACACAATTAAGTAGTCTAGTGGTCGTAAACGCGGTTGCTGGTCATGATATCACGGGTTCGAATCCCGGGTCGGACCAACATCAGTTATTGCGTTTTTCTGACAAGAAAGTCTCAATAGCAGCCCGAAGTCAGGAAGTTAGCGGTGTTTCAACCCGTGCCTCGGAAAGCATCTAAAGCGGTTGGTCCTGCGCCTGATCTCTACCCAGTCGTGTCGGATTACAGTCCCATCTGACCATTAGAGTGAAGGAACAGAGAGTGCACCTGTGCTTGCGCATACACTCGGGCACTATAATCCTTTCCTCCGTAGATGGCTAGTCTCCGTTCAGACTGGTCGTCGTGACCGAAATTCGGTCTGGTGGATATTAATTCTGCACTATTATAATTAACAATTTCATTGGTGCCGGCGAGAATCAAACTTTGGTTGCCAGCAGCACAGCTTCAAGATAACGTTATGAAAGTAAGTTCTCTTTCCTTATGACCTCCATTGAAAAAAATACCAGTAGGGTAAACAAAGATATAGACGGAAACACATTTACACTTAATTTTTTTAAATTATATGTGTTAGAGACATTCTGAAGCTATATTATAGTAGTAGCAAGAATGGGTCTGCTCGACCGGAGCAGAACCACATTCTTGCATAATACCAGCGTGAAATAGCAACTTAATGCTGCTGTGTTTCTTATGGAGAGTGTAGAGAACCGGAGGTCCCTTTTACTGAAATCGAAGCATTCCATCTTAGTCCTCAGGGGTGACAACGCATCTGCATTTTGATTCTTAATTGAGAAAATATGTAGATGTCTATAGGCCACAGCATCCATTTACCTTCAGGTGGACTGTGTGCTCGTTTGTTACCCTTATTCTTTAAAAAAATAGAATAGAAATAACTATTGCGATTATATATTAAACTCCTATGAGAAATGCTCATAAATCCGTATCTAACGCAGTAAAACATCTTTATTCTGATAGTTTTCGCGAGATGTGAGCAGCATAAGCGAACTCAACCACAGAAATAATATTTTATTAGCTCCAATAGTACACTGAAGAAAATTGACTTTGGAAATATAATATAAAGATAGGGGTAAGCACTTTGCTGTGATGTTTTTGCTTATCAGCGTCTTTGATTTTCTTCGAAATGGGGCAATTATGTTAGCAAATATTGTTACATTTTAGAATTAGTTTTATTGATTTTATATAAGATTGATACATGTACTTTAACTGACGGGTTTCGTCGTACTAATATACTTTTATTACTCACATACCCTGTTAGGCTGCTCGGTTTATATGATAAATAAAAAAATATTATAGGCAAAAATAAGTACATTTATTTATCTTATATAAATGAAGATAAAGCTTCACCAAGTAACAACAATCACAAATATAAATTATATTTTTTTTACTTTTATTATAAATTTTGTCTTTTGGCTTAGTAGATCAGTGGATAAAACCTTGGTTAAGCCGCTCTAGTACCGCAGGTTCAAATTTTACACGGTTCAAATGTATGCATACACGTTTGGCCCACAAACAATTGTTTCGGATCGAGATGTTTGTCTATGTGCGGACAACCCGGCGATCGGTAGGCTTTCAGCCCTTTGATAACGTTAATCCACGCATTTTAATTAAACGGTTTGATTCGTTGAGTAGAATTATTTGCCGGCGTCTGTCTTTCCGGTCCGATTACAATCCGGGAGTCCTCAAAGTAAGATAAATAGCCTTTTGTTATACTAAGATAGTGCAATTTATCTTCTAAGGTTTCATTACACCAATTATATATATATATAAAAGATTTCGATGATTCTTTTATTATTTGAAAACTGGTGCTTCTCATGTGGTCCAATATAAATTTGATCAAGGTATGACCAGTAGTTTTTGAGTTATCCTTAATAATTTATATTGAAGTCGGTTGTATAAAATGTTTAATTTTACCACTGGTAAGATTTGAATTCAAAATGCGTGGTAATGCATTATTTCGATCTGTAGGCAAAAACTTTGTTGCCCATAAATCAACATTCAATTTGGGATAATTTCAAATAAAAGTAGAAGTCTTATTTACTCGTATTTTCAAAAACTGCAGTAACGGTATATTATTATTTATATATTTGAACTTAAGTTTAAAATTTGGCTACTCTTTGAAAAAAAACCCTGTATATAATTCTTCTGTACGTGTGTTGAACTCCTTCAAAACGGTAGGACCGATTTTGATGAATTTTTGTGTTTTGAGTAATGTAGGTGGCGCTGTTGTTGAGATACAGGAATCACCCATGAGGAGCCTGGGAGGATAGCTAGTAAATAAGTAAAAAAGGTAGATGTAATGCCATTACCACTTACACCACGCTAATACACAAATGACGCTTTATATACCTAAAAACGGTGATATATTAACTAGAAAATAACTATTGTGGCTCGACTGTGGAAGAACCACGCTTGCACAGACTACCAAGGTGAAATATTTCTTTTCAATGGCTGTTACTTCTACATGTTGACCCCAATTCTGAATTATGTTAAAACGCTTAACTAAAAGTATACCACGTCAGCGCAGGTCTAGCTTTAAAGTAGGAATTAGTCGCAATGTGAATTCACTTAAATGTCCTCTAAAGCCGCAGTACACATGACAAGTTTATTTAAAAGGGATTATGCGCCAGTTTCAAAAGCTTTTAGTTTTATGTAAACGATTTCAGAGCATGTTTCAAAACTTCTGGTCAGATTTAATGTATGTCAGCAGGATCAAAACATGAAAACTAATCTTTTTTTTAAAAGAATAAAGGTAACGAACGAGCACACATTCCACCTGATGGTAAGTGGATACTGTGCCCATAAATATCTACATAAATCATCGATTACGAATCAAAATGCAGATACGTTGTCTCCCCTTAAGACTTGGATGGAATGCCTCGTATCCAGTAAAAACGGTTGTGGCGGCGCTGTCGTCGCGCTACAAGCGAAACGCACCGAAGCCTAATCACGCTATCAAAGTTGCAAAGTATTGCACTACATATAGAACAGATTTGTATTAACAGACGGGGCATTGGCCGCTTCCCGGGTCGATTAACTTGCCCAGCAGAAGATCTCCCCTTTTCCTTTCTCGGACAAAGAGTCTTCGGTTCTCTACACTCACCATAAGAAAGACAGCAACATTATGTTGCTGTTTTACGCTAATAATCTGTGAGAACGTAGTCCTTCCCTGGTCGAGCCAACCTATTCGTGCTACAACCATAATAATTTGCTAGGCTGCAGCATGGCTCTACCACTCGTACAATCTTACTTACTTTATCATCACCCTCATTACAACCACGACCAGTTGACTACTTAGCATATGCCTTCCCTTAAGTATAAACGGTTCTAGCTACCTGTATCTATCTACTTCCTCCATATCTTACCAGATCGTCACTTCATCTAGTGGGGTGCTGCCCCACTTCGCTTACCGGTACGATGTTGCCACTCAAAAACCTTTTATCTCCATCGGTTGTCGGTTCTTTGAGTTATGTGGCCGGTTCATTGCCATTTCAGTTTACTGATTCGTTGGGCTATGTAAGTTACTCTGGTTTCATTATGGATATATTTATTACGAACTCTATAACGCAGAAAAACTGAAAGAGCAGCCCTCTTTAACATATAAATAATAATAAAATAACTTCAAAATATCTTCTTTAAATTGCACTTACATTGGATCACTTAACATGTACGTTTTTTTATAGGATGGGGTGACAAACGAGCACACAGTCCACCTGATGGTAAGTGGTTGCTGTGACCCATAGACATCTACATCCATCCTCAATTAAGAATCAAAATGCAGATGCGTTGTCACTTGGACTAAGATGGAATGCCTCTTTTCCAGTCGAAAGGGTCTCCGGGTCTCTACACTCACCATACGAAACACAGCAGTGTTAAGCTGCTATTTTACGCTGGTATTCTGTGAGAGTGTGGTATTTCCCCGGTCGAGCCGACCCATTCGTGCTACAACTATAGTACTAATATAGCTGCAGCATGGCTCTACCACGTACATGAAACATAACATTGAAGTGTACTATTGAATTGAAATTTCTTTATTTAGTAATTTATAGTCAGTTCAGGAGCTTAGCGAATGTTTTTTAGCCACAGACATAATATTTTATTTTTGTTACCAGTAACATTCAGGAAAATAGAATCGAGTACGAAGAATACGAGTACGAGTACGAGAACTTCAGTATTCTTAAACAAACATCGATTATCGATTAATTACATAATATTATAAGAAGATAAACAGAGGCCATAAGTTCAATGTAATATAAAATTCATAAAAAATTCATATCGAAATTTCCATTGAATTTTAACTCGCCTCGAGGCTGTCGAGATTATAAAACGCAAATTTACGGCTCATTTTACGATAATAACTCTATAACTTAATTATGCTTTTAATATTAACAACCTTTTTAACTAAATGTATAAAGAGAAAGATCTTATAAGAGTTTTCGTGACGTCCAAATTACTAAAGTATTTCTTGTAATACATTGATTCAAGAAAAATTATTTTAAGTCAGCGTGTAAATATTAATAAATTTGTTGCAAAATAATGTTTTACATTAACATATGAATGTGAGACGTGGTCTTTCACTGCTGGCCTTATGAGAAAGTTCAAGGTAACTCTGCGAGTTATGCAGAGTTGCTCTCTCTGCGTGATAGACTTAGAAATGAGGTATCATTTCTAAGTCTAATTCTAATTCTAAGTTATCCGCGGTAGAACCAGAGTAACGGACATAGCCTAACGGATAAGTAATCTGAAGTGGTAATGTGCCGGCCATATAGCTCTAAGAACCGACCACCGATGGAGAAGCAAGGTTCTCGAGTGGCAGCCTCGTATTTGTAAGTGAAATATAGGGCGGAGGCCCCCCTCTATATAGAGTGACGACCTGGTAATAGATGCAAGAAATTGATTAATGCAAGTGGCTCAGGACCGTGCTTTGTGGCATTCCTTGGGGTACGTTTTTGCTCAGCAGTGGACTTGTGAAGAGCTGTAATGATGATGGATATATTGCAAATATAAATTATTTGATTTTGGATGGCAGATTAACACCACGTCAATGACACAACAAAAATGCATAAGTTGATTCCGTACAGCACCGAAAAGGTGGGTTACGTTGAGGAACGCGATTATATTTCTACACTCTAAGTGTGCTGATCATTGCAAATTGTGCTTACTCGTGGTGAAGCCGAATCTTAAGAAAAAGATGCAAGCTCAATCTAATTAATTACAAAAAAATCCAAAATGTTTTAAATATTACATTAAAATTAAAGCTTTTTTGTTTATTCTAAAAAAAAGGATATTTCTTTATCATTATTTAATATTTCCTTTTTCCAGATTTCTTTAATCTTCAATTAATAGAAATAGTGAAACGCGCCTTTCGAACAAAGAAGCTCAGATTGGAGTCTTAATGAAAAAAGCCGTTTGTTACTTCCCTATGGAATGAACTTATTTTGGCCTTTGTATCTTTTTCAAAACAATGAAAGTAATAAGGATGTGATTTTTAGAAACACCATTGAGAAGTTAATAAATAATAACTTCACCAATCTATTCTATTTCAAAATTAATAAAGCAGAATTCAGTTAATTTAATAGAAACTTTTAACGTGTGCCCTGTTTGCATTGTAATGCACTTCGGGACCTTCAAGAAAAGAGCCTATTCTTTTTTAAAAGGCCGGCAACGCACCTGCAATTCCCTTGGTATTGCAGTTGTTCATGGGCGGCGGTAGTCATTTACCACCAGGTGAGCCGCATGCTCGTTTGCACCACCTTATATAAAAAATTGTCAAAATCGTTTGCGGGATGATTTTTTTATCTCATTTAGAAGAGAATGAGATAAAAAAAATCTCATTTCAGAATCGATATTCAGAAGAGAAACCTGAAGTGAAGAAGTTACCATAAAACCCGTTGAAATTGTGGAAATATAAATCAATATAAATCAAGATCAAAGAACCCTTTCATGACAAGATGAGAGGTACTGAAATTGATATTAATGGTAGGAAAGCAAATATACATTGTATACATGAAAACATAAATAAATAATGTCTACGTTTCATCAAACTGCTCGAATTGCGTACTTTATAGCTGAATAAAAGTTTTCTCTAGCAATCAGCTGATTAAAGTCGTGAACGCACGTAAATACTTATTTTAAGCTACTTCACTTAAGGTCCATTTTCCTTCACTTAGTTCTAAGATGTAAACGTACGTTAACCTAACGTTAGTACTCGAATTTTCTCCGCAAGAAAATTAGATGATAGTTAGTAATTTTCTGGAAATTAAGAGTTTTCCCGGCTTTATTCACAGCAGTAGACTTTATAAAATAACTTTTAAGCAGATTTTGTGTTCGATTGTTTATGTTTTTTTCGTAGGATTTATTTTATTAGGAGGAAACGTAATTGTTAAATTCAAACAGTGCATTGTTCTGTATCGTACAAAATAAGGTTTTTGTAAAGTTAATAAATATGTCATAACTTGTGCCAAACTGCATCGAAATGTAGATGGCAATAAATATAATTGGATTATATTCGATATTTACCTATGAAATTGCCGCTTTTTATGGAAAAAAAAAATTAAAACAAAAAAAATAATCGATTTGCCTAAATTATTAACTATAATCTTGCAATTTTATAGACATTTTGTTGATGCCTTTGCTATAGAAGACTGCTTCACGAGAATCGATGAACTTTTTAAAAGCGTTTTTTATTGATTCTCGGAATTTAGATTTTTGCCTAATAAAAAAAAATTGCCTAAGAAAAAAGTTTAATTACAATCCTAGCAGACGTTAATTTAAAAAGTTCTTTTTCTAGTAGTACTGATAGTGAATAGACAGACGGAGTGACAGGCAGTCAGACAAAAAAATTAACAATGGTTATTCATGCCTTAATGGCATGCGAATATCCTCCTCAGCTCAAAAATAGTAATGTAGTATAGTGGCAGTGTAGGCAGTTTTTTTATATTATAGAGACACTTCAATTTTATTTATATGTATAGATTTGTTCTAAAAAAGGAAGTAAGAGAGTCGGTAAGGACGTCCTAAACGGAAGTTAATCAACCAAATTGACGACATTATATTGAAGATGGACCAAGTTAAGAGGACCCTTAACCAACGAGCATGTATGCGTAGATATATGGATGTGAATGCAAGACAGGTGTGTCAGGATCGTACCAAATGGAAGTCCGCCTATACTTTTTTGGTGACAAGCGTGCGTTTATGTGATGTTATGTTATTTTTTTTACTAAGCAAGAGTGGATTTCTTTATTACTTACTTATTATTTTTATTTTAATATAAAATTGCCTCACACATTTGCTAAACACAGTTTTCTGTTCTAATTACCATAATTACCTCTTTTATTTTGTTTACTGATTTCAAAACGGGATCATTGCAACCAAACGGTAGGAATCTATGACGACGTGTCTTCACCTCCCATGACAGCCGAAAACTTTGGAAGACCTCTTACTTGCACATAGGTAGGTGTATAATATTTTATATGCTTATATTGTTTTAGTATTCGCTTTTTTCTAAAAACCTTTCCCCATACTAGGATTTTTTCCTAAATTGTAGAAGTAGTTTACGCACATAAATTGTACAAAGACAAACATCCAGACCCGGAACAATTATTTGTAGATCATTCAATTACGGGTCACGTGTGGGTTACGAAACCGCGGCACTCACCACCGCAACTCAATGCGCCATGATGCCGTCCACCCGACCGTCTTTGTACATAGTATACTGCTTTCTTAAATCTTAAACGTCCCATCGGACTATGACTGTGAAGGAATAGAGAGTGCACCTGTGCTTGCGCTTGACACTTGAGCACTATAATCCTGTCCTGTGCCGATGGCTAGTCTCCGTTGAAGCTGGCCGCCGTTACCGAAATTCGGTCTGGAGGATATTATTACTTCTTTTTTAAATCTTAATTCGCCATTCAGTGTCATCATATGGCGTTTAAGAGTCCATGAACTCATTTCATCCCTTGGATGGGGCAAAAGGCGACTATGGGAAGTCAGTCGGAAGGAAGTCAGAATAATCTTATAGCTTCCAACACAACATGACAGTATGACAGTAAAAAAAATATTCTCTACTACCAAAGAGGCTCATACCCAGAAGTGAACTTTCACGGGCTGATAATAAATAAGAGTACGTGTATTACCGTTACTGTAACAGCCTATTTACTTGTACTGTAGAACATAGGCCTCACGATAGATTGCCTCACAGGGTAGATGTTCGCCATAGTTGCTACGCTTGGCATGCAGGTCGGCAACTGCAATTTTTTGATGTTATGGCGTAGAAAGTGCTGCTGCTCATCTCCTTGTTTGTTTACTTCTGTTGCCACTATACAGTTATAATAAAATATAAATAAAAAATCGATACGATGATAATGATGATGTTTAGGCACAGCCTAAGAAGAACATACAGTCAGTCATCGCGTTTGATGTTGTCGGAAAAGCCGACATAAACAATAAATTGCTAGGGTTGTCACAAAGGGAAGTAATAAAAAAAAAACTGATTTTATTTTAATTCACGTTTAAACAAATTCTTGTGTATGTGGAAACTGATGGAAATTTAATTCCTTATCTTTAAGTGAGGACGACATACAATTTTTACCGCACATGCAGTGTGAACCATTTTAATTTATTTGCGTGATAGGAGAACCCTAGCGGACAGTTCCCGAGCGGCTAAGGGCCGCTCGGGCGTGCTCCGCCCGCGTCTTGCCCGCACCGCACCTCACCACACGATTTCTCGGTCTAGACGCCTTCGATGATCGAATGTTAGTAGTAGTTGGACTGTGGTTAAGGTTATGTTATGCACAGTTTTTATAACAATATACAAAAGAAAAAATAAAGTATATTCATTCATTAATTCATTCAATTTGTACGCCGAAAACGACATCTCTACATCAACTGACGTCACTTGACAAAATTTAAAATTTGGCGCCATTTCTGGAGATACAGGGACAGACGTGTGCAATTTATGTAGGTATTAATGTTCTTTATGTCTTCAAGACTCGGATTTTTACGCAAAATAACGTCCAACTTAGTGCGAATCTTTTCTGATATTGAATTAGGAAGGGCGTTGGCGAGTTCGATCATTGTTTCCAGTATTCCTATTGATTTAAATAGAGGAAGGTTTTTTGTTTCCAATTTTTCTATGGCATCTGGTAACTTGTGGAAATGTGTTGAAATGAGTGCGATATTTTGTTTAATGGATGCGTCTTCAAATGCCAGCTTGCTTGACGTAATTGCAATGGCCTCCGTACTGTCAAATTGAAAAACTACTTGTTTTACGGCCTCAAAATGTTCAGCATAGAATAAAACCGCCCTTAGCCAAGTGCCCCATCGAGGTATTATAGGTTCTGGTGGCAATGTTAGATTTGGTAATTGTTCTTTGTAAGAGAGCACACGCAACGGTGCTTTTAAAACACTTTTTTGTAGAGGAAATCAATTTGTTAACATTCCCATACTCTTGCCTTATCTCTTCTGCAAGGTGATGAAACCCGTGAGCTAAGCAGGTAATGTGCAGTCAATTTGAATAAAAAGTTTGCAGAGTTTGGCCAGCTTTCACCATGTATGGCGCAGCATCAGAAACAAATATGCAGATTTTTTCATCCACAGAAGAATCGGGAAACAAACAACTTATTGAATAATTTATGAAACGTGCAACAGTTGAATGACTTGTTTTTGGACTATCAAATTCGCTATATATCATCCACATGAATCCTTACTTTCATCAGCTGATATCCAGAGTAAATTGTTCTGCAGATCTGCACGAATTTCACTTAATACGCCTTCGAGGATAGCGGACAGGTAGTTTTTTCGAATCGTAGACTCTTCAGGGACTATCTGATTTGTACAATATTTCTTCAGGAATTTTTGGCGTGCTTGGTTATTCAGTTGATGAAACGGAATATTGGAAGCAACAAAAAACTTACATAAATCTTTATTAAACGCTGTCTTCTTTGCACAATCCGAAGTTGAAGGCGTAACTTGTGTCAGCAGTTGCTGGCGACTTGTTGATGGTTTATTTCTTGCTGCTATGTGGGAAACAGTATTTACGTGTTGATCGATCTGATATTTTTTCGAACAAGGTATACTTTTGTCACAGATCTTGCAGTCGTGAACTGACCTTAGTAACCTTTAATCCAAGATTTCATTAAAGTTAGGTTATTTTTTTTACTGGCGGCATTGTTAAAACTTTGCCTTTTAAGCGGGTGATTGAATAAATGAATCATGCGCGAACGGCTGTGGCTATCCCCGCCCCAGCGCGCCGCAATCGGGCCGCGTCGTCTGTCACCCGCTCGCACGCACTGGTCAGTCAGTTCAGTTCAGTCAGCCACTGCGCTCCCGCCCTACACGTCTTTGTCACCTAGGTCCCTATGCGTACCCCCCCGAACGGGTTCTCGCCTTGTCGTGGCGGGGGGCTTACTACCCGTGGCTTGGTCACCCGCGGTGAACAAAGAGGAACCCCTTGGCTGGCCCGTGGTGTAGGGCCGGCCCGAGGTGGCCACTCCGAGTGGGCTTGGCGAGCCCACTTCGGATGTGTGTCGGTAGGCTGCGGCGAGAGGGGTGTCCTCTCCACCTACCACTGCAGCCGAGGTGGAGTCGCGGGGGAAGAGGAGTGTTGGTATGGCGATGCGTCACTCGCCTTATCCTCCGCGACTCTGACGGGGCCGCACTGTTGATGCGGTGGTGGTGGAGTCGCGGGAAGAGAGGAGTGTCGGTATTTCGAGGCGCCGATCTCCCTACCCTCCGCGGCCGAAACTTGGTTGGCGGCGGAGCCAAAGACCAGATCCGCCGCCGGGGTCGGGAAAGCGGTTGCTACTGAGCGCTAGATTTCCCTGGTTCCATGGCCTCCGCGTATCGGACTCGGGGGGCGTTACGCAGCTGGAGTTGGATGCCGTGGAGGAAGGCGTATCTTGTGTTCCTGATGCGCCTTGCCTGAGAAGAGAATAGGCGATAACCTCGCAGACGATATTAAGTAATCCGTTGAT
>JAGSMP010001582.1:0-79892 GCA_029286625.1 Parnassius orleans
CCTCGCAGACGATATTAAGTAATCCGTTGATGCTCTGCCTACCCGCAAAGGGTTACAGGCGTGATTATAAGTATGGATCAAATACTATCACCACCTGTCACGCTTTCACCTTAACTATTACTTAACAATGGTAGAAACAGTTCTTAGTAAGCCTTATTAATAAGCCTTAGTAATATTTATTGAACGGAAATGAATACAGTTCTTATACGTGGTTATGAATGAATCAGTATCACAATAAGAAAAATTGTGCAAAATTATAAGAAAAATATTTTTTGAGAGTTCTTATTAACTAACGTATACATAGCTTAAATTGATTCCGCTAGATGTTGTTACTAGGTTTTTAAAACGCGGTAACGAAATGTTTCCTGACATGCTTAACTCCGCCGTTGAGCCGCGTCAACTTATAGTGCATACGGTACCTATACGCTTAAATTGTTTCTATTTCGTAGCTTATTCGACTACCTGCTTTCGATTTCGGTTGTTTGTTATTTGCTTTGTGATTTGGTTAAGGTTGAATGGATTTATATTGGCTTTCATTTTCGGATTTTTGTATTTTCTTGGATCGGTTTTGTTGATTTGGTTGGTATTCCTTTATACATATTTAGACTCTGGCTTTGATTTTGGATTTTGTTTATTTAGAATCGTGAATTGGTTTTCGTTGTTTTAGGTTGTTTAACAATATTTCAAAGGAATATTAATAGTATAGATAGTGTATACGGTACCTATACACTTACTTCTTTTTTCGTTGGTTATATTTATATTGACTACTGCTTTCGATTTCGGTTTTCTACGATTTGTTTTGTGATTCGGTTTAAGTTGATTCGATTTTTGTGGCTATCGTTTTCGGATTCGTGTTGTGTATTGAATTGGTTTTGTTGTTTTGATTTTAAAAAATATTTAAAAGGAATATTTATTGCTTTTAGATATTTTGGATTTGCTTTTAAAACAAATATTTAAAAGGAAATTTAATTCCTTTTAGGTATTTTAACGTTTTTTTATAAATAGGTTTTTTCTTACCTCATAATGCCTCGCAAACGTAAGTCCAGCCTTTCAAGAGTATCTTCTCAAAGACAAGCGAAAAGTTTAGCTCGATCGCTAGAATCTTTAGAAAATGCTGAACTGAGAAGGCAAAAACAAGCAGAGCGTCAGGCTGCTTTAGAGCATCTGAGACACCTTCTCCAGCAAGGCGTCTTGAAAAGACAGAGCGTCAGGCTGCTTTAAGTGCTTCCGAAACACCTTCTCAAAGTCAGGAAGGCGTCTTGAAAAGGCAGGCGTCAAGCTACTTTAGAGCTTCTGAAACACCTTCTCAAAGTCAGCGAAGCGTCTTGAACAGGCAGAGCGTCAAGCTACTTTAAGAGCTACTGAAACACCTGCTCAAAGTCAGCAAAGGCGTCTTGAACAGGCAGAGCGTCAATCTACTTTGAGCTACTGAAACACCTGATCAAAATCAGCAAAGGCGTCTTGAACAGGCAGGCGTCAATCTACTTTAGAGCTACTGAAACACCTGCTCAAAGTCAGCAAGGCTATTCGAACAAGCGGAACGTCAGGCCTTAAGAGCCCGGAAACACTGATGAAACTCAACACAGACTCATTGAGCAAGCTGAACGTCAATCTACTATAAGGGCATCTGAAACACCAGAACAGACACAGGCGCGAAGAGATGTAAATGCACAGCTCCAAGCTGAACGTCGACAAAATTTTCAAAGAAACAATTGGTCGGTTTTAATGACGCAGCATTCAATTATAATCCGTTAATTGATTATAAAAATCACAGGTTAGTTGTTATCAGACTGATGGACAAGGCGTGTCGATTTTGCAGCGCTTTAAAATGGAAAGATGAGACCGCAGGCATGTGCTGTTCCAATGGCAAAATGTCTCTTCCGTTACTTGGGGAACCAGAAGAACCTTTGAAAACTCTCTTTATATATGATGCTAATGAGTCACGGCGCTTTTTAAACAGGATCCGGAAATATAACTCATGCTTTCAAATGACGTCCTTCGGAGTTGACCGGGAAATAATAATGCCGGGATTTTCGCCTACATTTACGGTGCAAGGGCAAATTTATCATAGAATAGGTTCACTTTTTCCAGCTGAAAACGAACAGCATAAATTTTTACAAGTATATTTTATGGGTGACGAAGAAATTAAGGTAGACCGTCGCTGCCAATTTATCCAGGGAGTTGAGAGAGACACAGTGTTCGAAATTCAAAGATTCTTGCATGAACGTAACATTTTAGTCAAAACATTTAAAACTGCTTTAGAAAACCTACCTGAAGAGGATTATAAATTCATCATTCACACAGATCGGACCCCTCGAGGAGAGCATGAAATGCGCTACAATGCACCTTTGATAAACGAAATAGCAGCCGTAATTAGTGGTGATCAATTTTCTTCACGAGACATTGTCTTGCGAGCACGTGATGATACGTTGCAACGGTTAGCCGATACACACAAGTTTTATAACGCTCTGCAATACCCATTGGTTTATTGCAAAGGACAAGAGGGTTATCATTTTCAAATTCACTCATTAACCCGGTCACAAAGGAGCCTACTCCGAACAAAAAAGTATCATGTATGGATTTTTATGCGTATCATATGATGTTGCGAGAAAATGATTTTAACCTCTTAGCCCGGTGTAGACAATTATTTCATCAATTTTTGGTAGACATGTATGTGAAGGTAGAAAGTGAACGTCTCCGTTATATATCTTTAAATCAAAAAAAGCTGCGCGTTGAGAATTATATACATTTATAAGATGCAATTTCTAGCGACGCCAATGTAAACCCCAGAGATTTAGGTAAAATGTTAATTCTGCCCTCATCATTAGTTAACAGTCCCCTACATGAGTACACACAAGACGCATTCGCCTATGTACGAACTTACGGAAGACCTGATCTTTTTGTTACTTTTACTTGCAATCCCACATAGAAAGAAATAACCGAGGAGCTAATGCCGGGCCAAAAAAGTACTGACAGACACGATTTAGTTGCTAGAGTATTTAGATTAAAAGTACAAAAATTAATGTATGTAATTAACAAAGGAAAATTTTCGGAGAGGTGCAGTGCTTCATGTATTCAATTGAATGGCAAAAAAGAGGATTACCGCATGCCCACATTCTAATATGGCTTAAAGAGAAGTTGCGGCCCAGCCAAATAGACGACATAATAAGCGCCGAGATTCCGGATCCTGAGCAAGATAAAGAATTGTATGATACCATCGTCCAAAATATGATTCACGGTCCATGTGGAGCACGAAATTCAATATCGCCATGTATGAAAGAAGGAAAATTTACAAAGAAATTCCCTAAACAGCTATTAAAAGAAACAGTGCACAATGACAATGGCTACCCTTTATACAAGACGCAGAGCTCCCGAAGATGGTGGCAGGAAAGTTACAATCAAATTTCGCTCTGGAGCGTTCGAAACCTTAGATAACAGCTGGATTATCCCGTATTCGCCCATTCTATGTAAAATGTTTAATGCCCACATTAATGTGGAAGCATGTAGCTCTGTCCGCGCAATCAAGTATATCTGTAAGTACATAAATAAAGGAAGCGACCAAGCAATATTTAATCTCAGGAGTGAAGGTGAGGCAAATCCCGTTAATGAAGTACAGACCTTTCAAGCAGGGCGTTATGTCAGCAGTAACGAGGCAGCGTGGCGTCTCCTTGGCTTCCCTTTACACGAAAGGCACCCAACAGTTACTCACCTTGCTGTGCACTTAGAAAATGGAGCGTGTATATTTCACGAAAGAAATTTCCAAGAAAGAATTGCATCACCGCCAAAAACTACACTAACAGCCTTCTTTCAACTTTGTCAAACCGACCCCTTTGCAAAAACGTTGTTATATTCTGAAGTCCTCCGCTATTATACTTGGAACACATCTAGGAAGGAGTTGAAACGCCGTATTCAAGGCGCGCCTGTTGCAAATTGGCCCAGTGTAAAGTCATCAGATGCCCTTGGTCGTGTGTATACCGTCCATGTAACTAATTTTGAATGTTTCTGTTTACGATTGCTGCTGCACCATGTTCGGGGTCCTACAGGATATAAAGACCTTAAAACTGTCAACGGTCAGGAATGCGCAACTTATAGAGAAGCATGTGAAGCTCTGCATCTTTTAGAAAACGATAATCACTGGGATAAAACCATGGAGGAAGCTGTGCAGTGCCAGTCACCAGCCAAAATTAGGGATCTTTATGCAACTCTCATATCAACTTGCGGGCTATCTAATGCACATAAATTGTGGGACAAATATAAAGAGTACATGGCGGAAGATATTTTGCGAAGGTTACAGCAGACACACGCGAACATGACATACAATGAACACATTTATAATGAAGCACTTGGTAAAATTGAAGATAAAGTAATGGCAATGGTAGGCAAAAAATTAAGCGACTTTGGAATGATAAGCCCTCAGCGAACAACCGAAAATGAACTAAGTGATGAAATTATACGTGAAACAAACTACGATATACCAGCTTTGCAGCAGCAAGTAGCCAATTGTACCCTTGCTTTCCGAACAAAACGAGTTTTGACAAAGTATTAGGACAAATTGAATCTGGAAATGGTGCACTTTTATTTTTAGATGCCCCTGGAGGAACTGGGAAGACATTTTTGTTAAATTTATTATTAGCGCAAGTACGGAAAGATAAAAACATTGCTGTGTGGTGTGCTTCCTCCGGTATAGCCGCCACGCTGCTAAGCGGGGGCCGCACTGCACATTCTGTTTTAAAACCCTCTAAATCTAGCCCAGGAAGAATCGCCGATCGGCAACTTTAGCAAAAATAGTGCGCGAGGTATAATGCTACGACAATGCAAACTTTAGTGTGGGACGAAAGTACAGTGTCGCATAAAAAAGCTGTAGAAGCACTAAATCGAACGCTCCAGGATTCGACAGAAACTTTACCTGTCATTCAAAAGGGCACACCTGCAGATGAAATTAAAGCATGCCTCAAGTCGTCTATTTTATGGAACAAGGTGACAAAATTCAGTTTAACTACGAATATGAGAGTGCATTTGTATAATGATATCAATGCTGGAAACTATGCTGACACACTATTAAAAATTGGCGATGGGCGGTTGGAAACGGATGCTGAGGGCTGCGTTAAATTGACGAGAGATTTTTGTAATTTAGTACAGAGTCATTCCGAATTAATTGCGAGCGTTTATTCAGATTTAACAAACAACATGCATGAAGACAAATGGTTGTGTGAAAGGGCGATTCATGCACCAAAAAATGAGAGCGTTAACAAATTAAGTTCAGATATATTAAGCGAAGTAGCAGGAGAAATAACAGAGTATTTGTCAGTAGACACAGTTATGGACACAGAACAGAGCACTTCATATCCCGTAGAGTTTCTAAATTCTCTAGAGTTGTCAGGTGTGCCCTCACATAAGCATCAATTAAAATTAGGCGTCCCAGTCATCCTAATGCGAAATTTAGATGCTCCTCGGTTATGTAACGGGACAAGGCTGCGTGTGACACCTCTTGGACGGAACGTAATCGGTGCTACAATTTTGACAGGCGTAGGAAAAGGTGAAAATGTTATTATACCACGGATCCCTACAATTCCCACAGATCTTCCTTTTCAATTCAAAAGGTTGCAGTTCCCTATTAAGCTCAGTTTTGCAATGACAATTAATAAAGCGCAAGGGCAAACGTTACAGGTAGCGGGGGTCAACTTAGAAAACCGTGCTTCTCTCATGGTCAGCTGTATGTAGCATGTTCGCGTGTGTCAAATGCCCAGAATCTCCACATTCTTTCCCCGAATGGAAAAACATATAACATTGTGTACAGTAGCGTCTTAAAATAGTGTTCAGTTAGTTTTTTTTCCAAAATTTCCTATTTTATTATTACCTCTGACGGACCTATCAAGCTCAGTTTCCTTTCAACTCAAAAGGCTGCATCTCTGACGGATCTTTTATTTGGCTCAGTTTCCTTTCAATTCAGAAAACTACATCTCTGACGAATCAATTTAGCTCAGTTTCTTTTCAAAAGTCTGCATCCTTGACGGATAATTATGCTCAGTTTCCTTTAATTAAAAAAATATCCCATTTCCATTTGGAATAAATAGGCTATTTTCATGCTTCCCTATACGCTGCGTTTCAAAACATTTAAATAGGCTGACGAATCAATTTTGCTCAGTTTCCTTTTAATGGCTCCATCTTTGACAAATCTATAAAACTCAGTTTTCTTTCAATTCAAAAAGCAATGGATAGTTCATTTCCCAGTGACCATGCGGGCGAAGCCGCGGGTAACAGCTAGTGGATTTATAAGTGTAAGGTTTCGTTAGATTTATGTTCATTCGCGAAGGCAACATTTTATGTAATAATACCAATAGGACGCTCGCAATAAATTCTAGCTTAAAGCGCGTTCTTATTTATAAAATATAGATCGCTGAATTTGCGGTCTTTGCTTTTAATAATAATTTATTTCTTAACAAATTTACAATAGAACTAAATTGGTTTTATTCACATGATACTTTTTTCCTAACCCTTCATGTATATGCCAAGGTTTCTTCCACTTCCACATCAATTAATTTAAAGATTGATGTAAACATGAACTTACGCAAAATTCCTGTCCTGTAGTCTCTTCTTGATAGCAGGTTTCAGTATGGGCCTTCCATTGCTGTGTAAGCCGCGTCCAGTTATAAAGAATAAAGTCTGATGTTTTAAATTGTTCCTGCGCTGTATATCTCGAAGTTTCTGTATGTGAGCATCGAGGAACAAATCTAGGATATCTTTTGCTTCTCTTACTCGTAAGTATTATTATGGGATATATTTAATGCAACATCAGGGGACTTCACTCGAACCTTAACGCCGTCCACTACCATCTAGAGACGGCGAATCCGGCCTTGCTCTTTTTGACCGAGACGCAGGTGTCCTCTCCGGCTGATACTTCGTACCTCTCTACCAGGGTACAAATTAGAACACTTCTTTGTGCCCCGGGCTGGAGTTTGCGTATACGTCAGAGAGGATATCTGTTCTCGACGCCTCCGGCAGTCTTGAAGGTACGGACCTGTCCATCCTATGGCTGTGCGTGACAGCGACGACCATCCCGCGTCTACGGGTGCCTGTATAGGTCCCATAGCGGTAATGCCGACACAGACCGACTCATCGACCACGTCCAAATGGCTACAGATTTCTTGCTACAACAGATCCATCCGTAGAGATCGTGATACTTGGCGATTTTAACGCCCACCACGCTGAATGGCTCGGTTCGTTTAACCGATCATGCGGGAGATCTGTTTATGACTTTGCCTTGGCATATGGTCTGACACAACTGATTACTTCGCCTACACGGATTCCAGATGTGGAGGATCATACACCTTCCTGTTGGACCTTCTGCTGACCTCTCATCCGGACGGATATCAGGTTTCCGACGAAGCCCCCTTCAAGGCTCTTCGGACCATTGTCTGATCCGGAGTGTGGTGCCACTCACGCTCTCCTCGCGGTTGCGTTCTGCAGGTTGCCGCCGTGTTTGGCATTACAGGTCGGCGGATTGGGATGGAATGCGGTCTTTCTTTGCATCCTACCCATGGGGGCGGGTTTGCTTCTCGCCGGATGATCCCAGCGCTGTTGCTGACTCTGTCACCGATGTGGTGCTACAGGGAATGGAACTATTTATTCCATCATCTGTGGTACGGAGGCAGATCGCAGCCTTGGTTTGGTCGCTCCTGTAAGACTGCATTACGCAGTAAGCAGTAGTGTTATCAGGCCTGGGCTGAGGCTTCGGCGGCTCAGGATGTAAACACCAGCATGCTTAAAAAGAAGTATAACTTCGCCTCCAGGTCCTTCAAAAGTTGTGCCAAGGCAAAGTCAGAGCATAGGCAGAATTGGCGAGAAACTAGTTCGCCTTCCTTCGGGAACCCGTGCATTCTGGTCTCTCGCCAGGCTGTCCAAGGAAATTTCTGTAAGCCATCACTACCATCTCTGCACAGGAGGATGACTCACTGGCCCACGACGCAAAGAAAGCCGACCTTTTGGCTCCTTTTGCGTCAACTCGACTCTCGATGACGAGGGGAACACACCGCCGACCATCCCGCAGTGTGAGTGCTCTATGCCTGATATGCGATTCACACAGTGCTCAGTACGCAAAGCACTCCTTTCCCTGGACATCCACAAGTTGAGTGGGCCTGATGGAATCCCGCCAATTGTGCTGAGGACGTGCGCTCCAGAGTTGGCACCGGTTCTAACGCGTCTTTTCCGGTACTCCTACTCCCTAGGCGTTGTCCCGAATTCATGGAAGACAGCTTTCGTGCATCCGATCCCTAAAAAAGGTAACCGCTCTGATCCGTCCAACTACTGGCCTATCGCCATCACCTCCTTGTTCTCGAAAATAATGGAGTCCATTATTAACTGCCGACTCATGCGGTACCTTGAGTAGCATCAGCTGATTAGTGACCGCCAGTTCGGTTTCCGTCGGGGTCGCTCAGCTGGTGATCTTCTTGTTTACCTAACACATAGATGGGCGCAGGTGATCGAGTCCAAGGGGGAGGCATTGGCCGTTGGTTTGGACATAGCGAAGGCCTTCAATCGGGTTTGGCACAATTCCTTCCTATGTGCTTCTCAAGAAATTGTGCAATTGGATCACCAGTTTTCTGGCTGATCAGAGCATCAAGGTCGTAGTAGACGGTCCATGCTCCGATTACAAGCCTATTAACGCTGGTGTTCCACAAGGCTGCGTGCTGTCACCAACGCTGTTTCTTCTGCATATCAATGATATGTTGCAAACCGGTAACATTCATTGCTACGCGGATGACAACTGGTGATGCTCTATACCAGCCATGCCAATATTTCTCGGGAAAACGTCGCCGAGTACCGGAACAAACTTGTGTCTGAAGTCGAGACTTTGTTGGACAAAGTCTCGGATTGAAACGACTAAATCTAGTCCAGTTCAATCCCCAGAAGACACAAGTTTGCGCGTTTACCGCTAAAAGGAACCCTTTGTCTTATCACCTCGTTTCAGGCACTCCTTGTTGCCTCAGCCAGTATCGGAATCCTCGGCGTTGACATATCAGGTGACGTGCAGTCGTGGTCACTTGAAGAAGGCAAAATTAGCCTCTAAAAAGCTTGGCGTGCTCAGTAGAGCAGGGCAGTATTCATGCCGGCACACCGCCTGCAACTTTACAAGGCGCAGGTTCGGCCTCACATGGAATACTGTTCCCATCTCTGGGCAGGGCTCCCAGTGCCAGCTCCTTCACTTGACCGCATTCAGCGCAGAGCGGATCGAATCGTCGACGATCGAGTTCTTCCGATCGGCTTGACTCACTAGCACTGCGTAGAGATGTTGCATCTCTTTGCGTATCGCGCATGTACCAAAGGTGCTCTGAGGAATTGTTCGGACTAATTCCAGCCGCTCAATTTGACCATCGCACATCGCGACAAAACTCGCGATACCATCCATACGATCTGGATGATTGGCGGTCCACCACTGTGCAATTTAGAAGATGTTTTCTTCCTCGCACAACTTCCTTGTGGAACCGATTACCACCAGCGATTTTTCCGGACCGATACGACTTAGGGACCTTCAAGAAAAGAGCTACTCCTTTTTAAAAGGCTGGCAACGCATCAGCAATTCCCCTGGTGTTGCAGTTGTTCATGGGCGGCGGTAGTCACTTAACATCAGGTGAACCGCAGGCTCGTTTGCCCCCTCTCCTATAAAAAAAAAAAATATAGTATTCTCATCTGGTTGGGCTGAATAAATATTTTAAAGGAAATAGTAAATAAACATAAATATATATTTAATATACTAACATAAATAAATAAATAATACATAAATAAATAAATAATACATAAATAAATAAATAATACATAAATAAATAATACATAAATAAATAAATAATACATAAATAAATAATACATAAATAAATAAAAACCCAACCAGATGGAAACCCTCGGCTGTGGAGACCAAACGGCCGAGGGTTAGAAGAAAGGAGAGAAACTGGCGGACGATGCGGGCGGTATCGAGGAACCGCCTTCTGCATTTGAGCTTGGAGCGGTCCGTCACGGAGTCCCAGTCGCCTCAGATGACCCGAGAGGCTGACTGGGATTAACCCGTTCGCAGAGACGACTACAGGTATAATTTCGGTCGGCAGTCCACCCCACATGTCGGTCACCTCGTGAGCCAGGTCCAGATATTTTGTTCGCTTATCTGTTTCGGCTTTCACGGGTTTCTCGTCATACGGAATGGTGATGTCGACCAAAATATCCTGACTGTGCCCGGTCCATCAACACAATATCAGGCTTATTCGCAAGAATAGTCCTGTCATGATGGCGGTCCCAGTGAAACCTGGCGCGGTCATTTTCGAACGCTTCCGGCAAGTACTTGTAATACGGCAATTTCCGGTCCACGAGACCGTATTTCAAAGCGAGTCCTGGTGTAGAATTCTGGTTACTAAGTAGTACTTGTGCAAGTACTCAGAGTTAGAAAGCGCCGAACAACCGGAGATGACATGCCTAAGTGACTCACCGGGATGGCGACAAGCTCGACAGATGTCAACGGTGCCATCTCTTAAGATGTATCTCCGATAGTTGTTGGTCTTAATAACCTGATCCTGTATCGCACAGACAAAACCCTCGGTTTCCCCAAAGAGGTCACCAAAACGTAGTCAGTGGAGGGAGGCAACTGTGTCTACGAAAGGCTCCCGTGGAGCTCCTTCTCCTTCCATACGGTTTACCGGTCGGAAATGCTCTGTACTGCCGGGTCTTGCCATTGCTCGTTGGCTAAGGATAGAGGGGTAAGTCCTTTATCACAAGAAATGACGTCCCTATAGAATGGATCATCCGATCTCGTCAGAAAGTAATTACGGAGGCTGCACACTTCGCGATTATGCATGGTAAGCGAGCTTAAAAAGCCACGCCCACCATGTTTCCGCGGCAAGTACAGCCTCATAATCGACGATCTCGGGTGATGCATCCTATGGGACGTCATAGTAGTGCGGACTTTTCTGTCCAGGGCGTATCAGTTTGAGTCCACCTAAGTATGCCAAAGGTATATATGAGAACAGGCATGACCCAACCTGCGTGTGTCTTATTCACACCGGACAAAAGGCTGTTAAGCACTTTGGTCAAGCGTGCATAAAACATATCGCAAACTGACTGCTTCATACCCGCCTCATCGATACCGATGCTCTGTGACATACCCAGGTATCGGTATGTTTCAGCCTCAGAAAGGGTCCTTATGTTGATGGGCATAGATAAGTCTATGCCCTCAGAGTTAGCAACCTTCCCTTTCAACATGGAGGACCGCACACTTATCTGTCCCCAGCTCCATTCTGATAGAATTACTAAAATCACAAGTGATGTTTAGCAATTCCATAAGATGGGAGCGACTGAAGGCGAATAACTTGAGATCATCCATATAGAAAAGGTGGGTCACTTTTGTACCTCCTTTCCGAAGCTGAAATCCCCTCCCGGAGTCCTCCAGTAATGTACTGAGAGGTTCAGGAGGCAAAACCAGATTGGACTCAAACAATCGCCCTGGAAGATACCCTTCTTATCCTTATGTGGCTTTCCGCATCCGTCATCCGCTCGCCTAGATGACAAAGATTATACCACATTGCCCCATACACTGCCCGAGGAAGTCACTAACTGTACAGTCAATCTTGTACAGCTCGAGGACCCTCTTTAGCCATGTATGGGGCACCGAGTCAAATGCCTTTTTATAGTCTATCCAGGCGGCGGAGAAGAAGGCGGCGATTCTGGTTGAAACGTCTTGACCTCTCGGTATATCGCCGAATCCGCTTTCCCCAAGCAGCGATTCTCTGTTTCAGGTCGTCTATGCGCTCCGTCAGTTTTTGCGTTATATCCGGCTGGGACAAACTGATATTTGTCCCAGCAAACGCCATCCTGACGGTGCGCACAATTCTCGGCCTATTATTGCCCGACCTGAAGCTTATCAGTCTGCCGATGAGGGCCCTTGCCTTTGCGATACGGTCCTCAATCCTTCTTCTCCAGGCTGGGATAGCGCTACTTTGCACCAACAATGCGGCAAACTGCCAAAGCGGCGCCAAAGAGTATTGAGTCCGTATCGCAAGGTCCCGGCTGGTTTCCAAATAGGTTGCCAGCAATGGGTTCAGGGCCGTCACGACATCCTGATTCCGCTTGCTTAGGTTATGCGAGGAAGTCGCGGTCGATTTTCGAGAGGCGTACTGCGCGTTTCCACAATCGCCTCTTCCAATGTACTCCTCATTTGCTCTAGTTCTAGTTCTGGGGATTGTTTCATCATCGTCTGAATCAACCACAACTGGGGATTCACAGCGGCATCCACGTGTGCGGGTTGCTCTGCAACTCTGTGGCGCCGCATTCACAGTCGTAGTATTTTCATCCGATGAGGAAACAGCCTCACGTCGTAGCCGTTCGAGTTTGGTGCCATCAAATATGTTTGAGCGCAAGATATACCGAACTCGGTCTGCCAGGTTTTGCTCGGTGACGGTTATAAATGGCTCCAGCTCAGCAAAAGTCGATGCATCCTAGCCCGGTACGCAAAACCTCCAACTTCTCCCTTTCGCTCCTAAAATACGCCCGCAATGCGTTGCTATTCATTTGAATTGTCCATCGCATGGCGTACTCAGTGGCGGGTGCCGATTGCTGGGCCCGCAAAGACCCTGCCGACACCAAGCCAGCTGGTGGGGATGATGGGCTGCTGGGTGGTCGTGCAGCTCCTCGTGATCGGCTGGCGGTTCGTATGCTGTCGCGTCCAGCGCCAGCTCCAGACGCGCCCTGGCGACCTCCAGGCAGTGGCCCTTTGCGCGTATTCCTGAGTTCCATCATCCAAAAAGTAGTATCCAGTAAGTATTATTATTATTATTTATTATGGTCGTCATCATTCACAATGTAATAAGTGTTGTCAGCCAATTAATAACTTCGTCATCTGTGGAATGCACTCTCTGTATTCCTCCTGAAATTTTATAAATCGAGCATTCGTCACTTAGGTTGATCGCTGATTGGCTTGCCTGTTGCTACGATGAAAAGTGCTGCACACTGTCTTGTTCTGGTTTGCTTTAAGGCCCCAGGTTTACTTACAGTCCGCTAGCTCCCACGTCTACCCGTAGAGCTGCTCTTTTCTTGATAGGAAGGTTTCTTCATCACACGATTTAACAAATTTATTTGGTTCGAGGATACCCGGTACTCAACAAGACCGATTTTAGTGTACTTGAACTCAGCTATGATCGCGGATATCCTACCGGCTGCGCCAGTTAAATTTCGGGAGCGGTGATCAAGCTTTTTAAATTAAAACTAAATATGTCTCGATGATATTTATTACTATTACATTACAATAATGTATTAAAACTAATTCAGTGCAATACTAACTTCCTCAACTAAGTGATTACATGACTACGATGAGTTCTATAACCAATCTTATTCTAAATGCATGTGCTTTTATAAGATGCTTGGTTTGACCAGCAATAACAACCATACAGTGGAGTCAGCGTCTTCTGTAACGTTACACTTCATAACATGTTTTCAGTAATCCAATATCAAAAGCTTAGTCAGGACAATTTGGGATCAACAGGTATTAAGGCTATTTCCAGACTGTATAATTACATAGAAAACAATCGGTACAGACTTGAGTAAACAACACGACAGGTTACATGTAAACAAACACAACCTTTTGATGTAGAATTAAAATTTACGAATTTATAATATATGTAAATTTATGAATTTGAAGTAGGTACTTACCTACCTAGTTAAATTGTTTAATACTTTGAATATTACACACATTACGAAATATTTTAAACATGTTCATTTGTGAATTTGAATTAGGAATTACTGTATCATCTGCCTTATTAAATTGATCAATATTATAAAAAAAGTTTATTTAAATCTAACAACTACTACATTAGATTCATGGTTTTATGTCATTGGGATTCAACTACGGTTGGAAGGATTGTTCGCGTAAATGTAAGAAATCACTATAACGGTTACTTTTATGGGATCCCTGCAAGGTAAACATTTAAATAGCGTTTAAGTGTAATATTTATGATTTTTTTTATCATTTATTATGGTTTCACGTTTCCGTCTTGACACAACCCTCGTACGTTTGTTTAATTTTCATAAAATGTTAATGTTTATTGCGCAATTATTAAATATAAGTAGATTTACAGAAGTTACTACATTTATTTCACGATTTACTAATTGGTAATAAACACCTGTTCATAGATAAAGGTAACATAATTCTCCATGCTGAAGTTGGTATTAAGTATAGTCATAGGCTAAGCCAATATTGAGGCACAATTTTTAATTATATAAAATATGAAAGCAATAAATCGATTGTTTAAACACACTTTATTAGACATTTACACAAATAATGAAAAATGACATAAATTTGCTCTACAGTGCCCCCTAAATAAAAATTTAAGTAAATTGTATACATTAATAATCACAATTTAAATCACTGATCATAAAATAAAAAGTAGTTACCTAAAGTTTTCTAGACTGTTAATTAGAAGTCTATGTACTTTAAATATAAGTGCTCCAGCACAAATTAAAATAAAAAAAACACTTTTCGCACAAAACTATTGTAAGAACAGAACACACTCACAGATCACTATGGCACAACAATATAAACTCATTTTAATATCTTCGAATGTCGATTTTTATTTAATACATTTCAGAATAGTTGTGTCGCCAAAAATTCACCTTCTTCTTATTTTTTTTTATGGCGGTTTTGATCATTCTCTAATGTCAGCGTGAAAGTGTTTATTGAGTAGAAGCTCAGAAAACTTACCTTAAGTACTTATAATTTTTTAATGCCGACTATAAATTTTTATTATATTTGTATTTTAAACGTAGAAGAACGGAACTATTCCGCTGCATGAATAAACATAAACTGACACAATTTTACAGAAAATCTGTATAAATGTACGTATAATAAATCGTTTTTAGATAAGCGTTAAGTGAATGACATGAAACACTCAAAAAGTGCGTTGAAAGGTTTTCGTTCTCATCTTGTATACCTACGACAAAACAATTTTGCAGTTCTATATTCAACAGGCAGGTGCTACTATAATTATTACACTTAATCATACTTTTGAAATTGTTATATAAATTGTTTATATTTCAGTAAAATTAAGGTGAAAGTAAGATCTACTTTTACATGGTTTTCCGTTAAATTTAAAAATAAAAATAATAAGTAAAACATAGGTCCCACTGAGACTGAACTCGATCGCTGATTCAAAGTCCAAAGTGCTAACCATTACACCATGGGACCTTAGGCAATTACAGTAAATTTAGCTAATATTTCAAAGGTATTACCAGTATTACACACATATAGCCAATAATGAAACGCTACTCAATTTTAAAATATCGTTAAGTTTTGACTAAAAGTGTATAGTATTTGAGCAATACTTAAGTGTTAAAATTGAAGTGTTATTTTTCTGTCTGCATTTGTAATCTTTGCTTGTGTTTTTCTTTTTGTGTTGAAAATATCTTTATGCCGGTTATTTTTTATTATATATATTAGGAGTTGATTATATATTTAAACCTGACTATCGGGCATTCTGCTCAAATTTGGGCTCAGCTATCTAAGTTTAAATCTTGTGCTTTTTCCTAGTGATTCTATTCCTATTGCCCAAAAGCAATTTTCAAATAAAATCATCATAATGTTACGTAATAATAAAGACAGCTACGTCACTAGTTACAACTTTGCCATGGTCAAATATAAAACTAGGCATTTTACTTTTGTAGTTCATTGCAATACCTTAAACGAGCAATTTTTGTATATATATATAATCGAATTTCGAAACGCTTAACGATTTTCGAAATCAGTATGCAGGTTTGGCGATAAATTGATCTAGCTAGGATTTATTTAGAAAATGTCATTTTATCCGTGTTTTCTGTAATAAACTGCTGCAATATCATTAGAATACGAAGGTAACTTCGCCACTGTCTGTAATTATAATTGTCTGTGGAAAAAGGCGATCCTGAAACCAGAAAACCCCGGTTCGAGTCCGATGTGTCCAGTCCGATTTTGTTCCTTTTTTTCAAGTTCTTCTTTCTGACAAAACTATTATTGGCCCATCTAATTTGTATCTACATATTTTTAAAAAACGCGATATTTTACGAATATTTTTATCCTATTTGTGATGTTTTGATACAAAGATAAAGTCAATCAATAACTCTTTATCGATAATCAACTTAAACACAAAATGAAAAATATGACTCTTCCTGTCTTATGAGTTGTAATACTATTATTATTTTAATTGAAATATAATTTGAATAATAATCAAATTATAAAATGCATTGAAACAAACCATACTCAACACAAATTTTAGCAATGTTGTTAATAACCTATTCTATGTACATAAAATCTATGATTTCTAACATTAAAACTGCGAACATTTTGTCTAAGGATTTGTAATCAGAGTGCTGACTAAATGCTTCACAATTAATGGTCAATATGTATTTAGCATTTCTAAACGTCACTTTTCTAGATTAACTTTAATTCGCAAGGTATTTTTCTCGATGTAGAGTTGGTCCGACGGATCCAGCTTCTGCAATGAAGGCTTTAAATTGATAGTCACTGGCTCCTGGAACAATAAAGTAAAATATTTGTTTATCGCATTACTTTTGGGTGTAAAATAAAGCTAAATTTATCAAATCAATCATTCTTACGTTGATTCATGTCTTGAAGCCCTAGACCGATATTTTACACATCTTCAAATAAATACAACATTTAGTGAATAAAGAATAATAGTGATAATAGAAATATATCGATGAAAAAATGATAAGTATATTTATGTAGCAGTCTAATAAAATATATAATAAAAAGATTCTTAAACGGTTCACTATGTTGCCTAGTCCGACGTCACCAACTTAAACGGTTTTGTTTAAAACAAGCAGTGTCAAAGTTAATCTTATAGTATGACTGGTATATATACCTCAGTCTACTTAAGTCTAGAATCATGACATGACGATAACAGATTTTTTTCTTTAAATAAATATACATATATACTTAAACTGCGAAATAAGAAAAAAATATTTCGAAGACGTGAAGTTAGCTAACACGCATTGGGGCAGGGCGGCGGACATTTAATTGCACTAAAACCCGCCCAAAAATGAAAGGAGGTAAATGCTCAGCAGTGGGACGTGTATAAGCTGTAACTTTTAACTTAAACTGCTTAACTGTATTTATATTTAATACCTGAATGTCGCACATGTTTGCATTTTTACTTCATTTATGTGTCAGATGTATCATGATATAATTCGAGAATTAGTGTAGTATTAAAATAATTTAATAACATCAAAACCTAGATGTCATAGTCACTGTGTTATATTATTTACTGATCTAAATCCTTTTTATTACTATTATGACGAAATTGGCCGATTTAAAGATTATGGCAACTACTTCTGACAGCAAGTGTGCAGTTTAATGCAGTAAGATTACTTCTGAATTCTGATGCACTATTTACACGAGGCCAATTGAGACAATTTATTATGCCAAACCATTATTGGCATTGTGTGAATGAACCGAAACAATATAGACCAACAGATTGTTCTTTCCATTGATCAATAAACTCCATCCAATTAGAACCGTTTAATATTTTCTTGGTATTACTTATTGTACTATTATTTATCCTGTGGTTTTACTATTGACGCGAAACTTCAATGGGGCCCCCATATATCTAAATTAGCAAACAGATTTAGTTCTGCAGCATATGCTGTAAGAAATATTAAAAGTCTCACAGATGTTGAGACAGTTTATTTTAGTTACTTTCATAGCGGAATTTTGCTATGAGGTAATGCGACTGATATTTAAGCCATATTTGTTTTGCAAAAGAGAGCCGTTCCAAGTACAAATTTTTTTTATTATTACTTTTTCCAGCAAAATTTTTTTTCGAATCTAAAACGGTTATGTACTTGGGTTTTTTTATTTTATATTTTTTTTTTGTAAAAATGTAATTATCATTTTTGTAACTATAGTTGGAAGTGTACTTGGTTTTACAGTGAAACTGTTTTTGTTCGGATATCATACATCTAGAAACAGCTAAGTACTATTTTTTATAACGGGCGTGTCTTCTGATGTACCCATAAGATAGGTAAATAGTCTTGGAATCGAAATAATGATGAATTTCAAGGTCTTCAATTTTTCGGTATAATGTTTATTTGCGATATTTGATTTATCATTGGTTCCATTTAATATTGACCAATGATATAAAATAGAAGGTAAAAAATAACTCTTAATAAAAAACGACTTACCTCAGTAAAAACTATTATAAAGAACTAAAAGAATAAAATTATTTCCATATAATAACTTCGATACATCATATCTGAACACCGACTCAGAAGCTCTTAAAGTTCCATTGAGTGTTTAATTATTTAATTTACAATCTAGGTATACATACAAATAAATAAATTTGAAGAGTCTGTTTATAATGTCAAAATAACAGCGTTTTACTAAATGGATATGAAAGTATATACGGTACTTATAACAAAATTACAATTTTTAAATTTTTTGTCTGTCTGTCTGTTTGTTCCGGGTAATCTCTGAAACGTCTGGACCGATTTTGATGGGACTTTCACTGACAGATAGCTGATGTTATAAGGAGTAACTTAAGCTACTTTTATTTTAGAAAAACAATTAGGGTTCCGCGCAAGAAAATGAAAACCCATGAATTCCAAGCACATCGAGATTACACTCAGAATACAAAAAGATTGGTATATTCCATTTCCTGGCACATACTTATAGTGTAGTGTAGTTTGAAATAGGACCACTTATAATTCCCTCAGCAGTTACTCTTAAATTAGATGGATATACCAGTCCAAGCTAAATTAGCATCATAATGTTTTTGTGTTTCGTATTGTAAGGAAAACTGGATATCCTTTTTAAAGGTAACGAGGTATTCAAACTTAGTTTTCAGGAGTGACAGGGTACATCTACATTTTGATTCTTATTTGACGATAGATTTAGGTGTCTATTAGTTGCAGCATCATGCGGTTTAAGTGCTGCTTTGTCATCCCTCTATAAAAAACTTCTGTAAATTTTATCTATTTCAAGAAATGACAAACTTTATGATGTCTGTGACATAAACTCAAACGAACAGAGTAAGATAGACAGTTACGTACACTACAAGTGACGCTAAAACTAGCTAATATCCGGTAGAGCACCTAAGTACCGTATGAGAAAGACCCTTACTTAACACGGTATGAATGCCATCATGAATCACGTTCCCAAAATTTATAATAGCAAATATCATAGTGTTAATGTTGATATTTTCAATTTGTCTTAGTCTAGCTTTAAACGCCATCTTATTTTGAAGCTGTCTGAAATTAAGAAGACGTAATTGTCGCATACCATACACTTCATACATCTATTTTATATCAACTCTACCTGTATTTTCTCAATTTGAAAGGCATATTGTTGTTATAGTCATAATAGAAGTTTAATGTACATAAAATAACATGTAACATGTCATATAATATAAGCTGACGATTTATTTTATTTTAAACTAGCTGGTACCTGGCAGAAGAAATATTTGTAGAAATATCGTTTTAAATTTGGAAGAGTTATATACTTTAATAATATATTCATTGAAGTTGAATGATATATAACTTTAATATAAATTTGTCGGTACGATACGCGCGCCACCCAGTGTAAGTCAATTGTACTATGCTTATAACCTTTGCACAAGTGCAAGCAATAAGTTGAAAAATTTTTAGCGCAATCTGATGAACGGTATGGCAGCGTATAAAATACGAACTAACAAATATTAATTTTTATATATTAGATAATGAATATTATTTTATTTTTACTATATTAATTTATTGATAAAAAAGCGTCCAATCTAAACAAAAACAAAATACACTGCAATCTTTTATAGTCTCGAATGTAAATAATTCAAATTAATATAATTTATATAATACTTTATTAAGTTACAATTATACCTCTCTGCTTCGTAAAATTTATACCGCATGTTGTTACCCTTTAATGGCTAAGTGTTATAACATATCTTTGTAAGTATGATTGAACCGATGGGAAAGAAAGGTTTTTGAGTGGCAGCCTCGTACCGGTAGGCGAAGTGTAGGGCGGCTCCCCACTAGATGCAGTAACGACCTGGTAAGACATGCAGGCAGTCAATGGATGCAGGTGACTCAGGACCGTGCTTTGTGGCATTCCTTAGGGGAGGCTTATGTTCAGCAGTACACTTGTGAAGGGCTGAAATGAATGAATGTTAAATAAATGCTGTTTAATTTTGCTCCTAAAAAAACCATACTCAATTCATTGCAAGAACACGACACGTACTCCTCACACTCACCCTCACGATCCTTCCTCACATAGGTATATCTAAAACCATTTGCAAACAACAATATGGGTTTAGCCTAAAACCATGTCATTGGTTGGAAATATGTGTGCGTGAGTGCTTGGCCCGTATTAATAAACGTTACTCAGCTCAAGTACACGCACTTGAGTACAATCTTGAGGTTATGATCTTATTAATAAACATATCTCAAGATGCAGTTTAGGTTTACGATATCAGCTGAGTGCCATTGATTAATAAACGAAACTCGAATCAAGTGTATACTTGAGCAAGTCACAGAACAGTATTCTAAGCACAGCGTTTTGAGATAATGTTTTATGTGTTTATTAATTAGCAACGATCTTGAGATGCTGATTTGTAATGAGGGCGTATCAAATGATTACGACTGAGTTCGTTGAGTAACGCCCAAGTGTTCTTATAATTCCCTAAAGTTTCAAGTCACTTGAAATGACTCCATCTATAGTACGTGAGCGTAATATGTCATCGCGTTAATATATAATCCTCATAAATGGAGTTTTTCCCAGTCGTTGAAGATAAGTACATATTGTATAATATTTTCAAAAACGGAGATGAAATGCGCTGCGAAAATTATAGACCCATAAGTATTTTGTCTGTTTCGCAAATTTTGAGTCCCGTAATAATACTCAGTTATACAATATTTTAGTTTCTGATACCCGGAAATCAACATGGATTCATTAAGAGTAGATCAACTGTCACAAATCTTCTAGTATATAAAAAACTACCTGTGCAATTTTTGCCACAGGTCAGGTTGACCTATCTACACAGATTTCTCGGACCTCGATAAAGTGAATATAGATCACTTTGTAATAAGCTTGCCACCTGTGGTATTCATTGTAGTCTCATTCGCTGGTTGGCCTCATTTGAATCAAGAGAAGTCAGTTGGTGGCTTTGAGAGGATACACTTTGACCTCACCGACATTAGCGTCAGGCGCCCTAGGGTCACATCTGGGCCTGTTGTTATTTGTTGCCTTATTAATGACCTCATTTAAGAATATATCATGTGAATGTCTATTATACGCTGACGACCTGAAAATATTTAAACAATAAACTCTTTCGAAGTATGTACTTTACAGAAAGACTTAACTGCTTTTCACTGGCAGAAATAATCTAATGTACCCAATAGACAAGGTTTGTTATTACGTTCACTAACAAGCGTAATGGGATCATTAATGAGTACAGCATCAACGGCCAGACCCTTGAGAGGTCACATGTTGTCAAAGATCTCGAATCCTTTTGATGATAGCTGACATTTCGCGAACATACCACCACATAGTGATAAAAAGAATCAACTTCTGGGGTTTATTTTAGATCTACTAAAGACTTAAGGGCACTCATTCTTTCTTTTACCTTTTCACTACACTGTCAGAAGGTTTTGAATACGGTAGTCCATATGGTCTCCGCACTACAAGTTCATATTGATAATATAGAGAGTGCAGCAAATGCTCATGGATTTTAAGCTACCGCCAACAGTCGAGGCGAAAACCTGATTATGAAGCTTCGTCTCATTAATTTAATGTACAAAAATTGAACATTGTCGAAGATATTTGATTTCGTTTACTTTATAAAATACTTCAATTCATATTAGACGCCTACCTGCTCAATAATCAACTTTTAATATCAAATATAGTGCTTAGGCAAATCAAATACATTTTACTTTACAAGTGTATCAGAATAATACCTTACAACCCCTGGTTAGGATGGTCGTCAGCAATGAAATAGCCAAGGGTAACCAAACCTTGACATTTTTCATTATCTTATATTAATTTGATTAAAGCATACTGTATCACAAGCCGACAGTCTAATCAGCCTTGGACTCAGTCTCCTTATATTACTTCCTATTATATTCTTATTTAGTGTTGTTCATTGTACCTATTATTTAGATTACTGTTCTTGTTAAACCTTAAATTGTGTAGACATATTTAACTCCATGTAATTTTCATGTACATTTTGTGAATAACCTAGTTTATAAATGATTGTTTTTGTATAATTTGTTTAGTAATAGTGTTAATCTGTTGTGTGTATTAATAAACAAAAAAAAAAAAATATGGTCATCCGGTTAACACTTTCTAGCTCAAAACTACAGCCTTATTTTGCATAGATGGCTCTGTAATACGATAGCTCTTCATCAGTCGTTCAAATAATAAAGGGCGAAAGGGCGCCGCTTATTAACGCCATTTGACAGTTGATATTATAGTAAATATTTAAATCGATTTTAGTATTGGTAGTGTAGTTAGTTTTTTTAAGTTGATTTTTCTACGTGTTCCTAATTTTGCCAAGGCTTGTTTGCTATTTTTTCTTAATATATTAGTTAAAGTATACGACATTGTGTATTTTCTCTGTTTTCCTCTAGTTTTGGTTTTAAGGAAAGCTGAGGTGACCATATTACCCTCACGTACCTTATTAAAATCCACTGCTGAGCCTCTTCCGTATTGCCTCCTAGGGGGTTTTGCCAAAGTTAATGCGCATGAAGATGCTGATGTTATCTCCTGTTTCAGTTTTCCTCTGTCGTCTCTTAGAACCCACGGGCACAATGATACGACTAGCTGGTAAACAACTAGAAATACCATATACCTACCTAGCATTAATCTCCTTTTTATACATCAATAAAATATATTACGTGACAGAGTCCTGGCGGTGAAAAATTTCCACTACCATATCATCCCATGGTTGTCGTAGAGTCGACAGGTTGTTCGTACAAAGGCTCGTAGATAAACAAACGTATTTTTAATAATATCGAGATAGCAGCATCAGTGCAGTCCCTTGAGCAGATGCGTTTAGCCTGCCCCTAAGCCATTTCCTTTTTCTAACTTTCTATATCACGTAAAAATACATTTTTAAGACTGCGGGGCATATTGGTGTCAATGGGTGGTTCTTTTCTTGTAAAATGTAAAATGGAATTTGAAGCTTAATTTTGCGAAGACTGTGACGCCTGGCCAAAGAAACCTATGTCATAACAAATATCTTCTGATATATTTTTTCTCAAAGTCTGTATTTGAAATATTACTTCATTTTCTAATATAGCACATGGCCCTGTGGCGATATGTGCTTTATATTATTACGGATAACGCGTCTGACTACGAATCAGAAGATTCCAGGTGCGAATCCTGGCAGGGTCGACAAGAATTTTTTAACTAGTTTTGCGTTAATTATTCATTCCTTATAGAAAAAAAGGGTTGAAAATAATTTAAAAAAATTAACAAAGTAAAGATACGTTTCAATTAAAATTCCAAGAATTTACAGTTGCCAATAAAAACAGGATAATAATTTATATTCTACAAAATAAATTATTTGAAATGAATACAAATTATCTATCGATAAATAATGAAGCATTATCTATTTTTTTTTACTTTTTTGTTTTTGCGCATATGTGCTACATGGGGGACTTGACCCAATAAAATCATATCACATTCATCATATTTTTAAATAAGCACATAGACCTGCATCTTTCCTCGAATAAGAATCAAATATGTGAGTGCGGTGGACAAAGGACAAAGGTCTTGGTTTCGAATCCGCCATTCCACTACTGTCGTGAAAAACTCCTAAGTCAACCAATTTAAACGGAATTATAAGAGGGTACCGTAGTTAAACAACAAGGAAGCCTTATAGTTTCGCCATGTCCGTCCGTCCGTCCGCGGCTTTACTCAGATACCCTAGGTGCTACAAATTTGCAATTTAGCAAAGTTATAGTTATTAATCACGGTAGGATAATAGGTAATAGGTTGGTAGGAATCGGTGTTCTTTTGCTTGGATTTGTGGTCTATCAAATCTGATGTAATGGCAGGGATGATCTTGAACATGTTCACAGACTGCAGACTTCCCAGAGCGTCGGTGCTTCACGTCTGCCTATGTTCTTTTCACGCGGTTTTAATGGATCTTTTTGTTTGTCCTATGTAAGGGAGACCACATTCGCAATCAAGCTTGTACACTCTTGCATCTTGTAGAGGATATTACACTTGACGGATGGTAAAAGCTCATCTTCTTCGGCGGCTCGAAGTATGTTTTTAATAAGCTCGCCTTCAAAATGTAGCCTGTGTCTGTGACTCCTCTGACAGGGTAGTACAGTAGCACACACGCTCGACTGTAGTCGGCTTCATTCGGTCACTGTGACGTATGCGTGGGACCCGAAGTTTGTTGTCTTTTAATACTTGCTCGACGTGCTGAAGCTCGGCGGCTAGATGTTTTCTGTCACAGATCCCTCGTGCTCTCTGAAACAAAGATTTTCCCATGGTAGTAAACTGTGATGGATGATGGTGCGATTCACCATTTAAATATCGGTTGGTATGGGTCTTTTTCCTATACACATTGTGACCAATAGTGTTATCAGGATTTCGGATGACTAAAACATCTAGGAAAGCTAAAGAATTGTTTGCCTCTAACTCCATTGTAAATTATATTTTAGAGTTTATGGAATTAAGGTGGTCTAAAAATGCAGTTACTTTCTCAGATGGTAAAATTGTGAAAGTGTCGTCTACGTTCCGCTTGTAGAATCTTGGATTTACAGGAGCAGTAAGAAGGGCTTTCTCCTCAAAGTCCTCCATGAATATGTCGGCGACTATGGGAGGTACAGGTGAGCCCATCGCCACACCATCTACTTACTTGTAGAACTCCTCCTTCCACAATTGATAACAGATGCAAGGCAGTGTTTGAGTAATACTGCATATTCTGTAGGCATGTTGTATTCTTCTAGCTTCCTGGTTACAATTGAGATGCAGTCTTCAATAGGTAAGCATGTAAATAGTGACTTCAAAACTGACCATAGTTTCATTGTCAGCGATATGTAGGTCTTTTATCTCACTAACAAAACGGTACGTAAAAAATCCGTAAAAAATAGTTTTATTCAAGGAATTAACAAGTTAACGAATAATAGTCGACCAAATTATAAAATACGTGGTTGGCATAACAGCTAATTGTTGTCTTATACTTTGTATTAAAACCGGATCTTCCGTAAAAGGCAGCTCTCAAAAAGATATAATAATCAAATCAAATACTTGATGTGTAACGGTCTATCTTTTGACGCAGTTGTAAAAATATCTTCCTGTTAAGTTTATTGTGTAGCGTAGTTTATCCGTTGTCTGGGATACGAATAATAGTCGAAGGAAAAGCTTTTATTGTACTGTTGTTGTCCCAAACTGACTGAGATACTCAATAACAATTATTTATTGTTTAAAAAGATACTCGCACGATGTGTCACTGCACGATGATGGTATTGCTCCTTTGTCGGTAACGCTGTATCCAAGTCTATTTCAGACCTAGTCGCACCTATGAGGTAAGGTACTAATTACATTTCGATGGAGTACTACAGATGATGCTTATCCAGGAGACTGCATCTAAAATGTTAGTTCAAACTGTTATGCTTACGTTTTTCAATCGACCTCAAAAAAAGGAGGAGGTCTCAATTTTACTGTATTTTTTATGTGTGTTACCTCAGAACTTTTTTCTAGGTGAACCGATTTTGATGATTCTTTTTATATTTGAAAGGTGGTGCTTCTCCTGTGGTTCCGTACAAAATTTATCAAGATGAGACCTGTATTTTTTGAGTTATCCTTAATAATGCGTATTTAATTGACTTCGACTACATTGACGATGTTCTCGTTTTATTTATATTGAAGTCGGTTGTATAAAATATTTAATTTTATCACTTGTTTCTAGTTTTATTCTTAAAATAGAAGAGATGGGGTCATTACTCATTAGAAAATAGTAATGTAGTAGAAGTAGTAGTAGTAGGAATGCAATGTCTAAGTACATTTGACTTACAGTTACACAATATCTACACAATGACTTCCAGTTACACGAGCCACCTCTGATATCTGATAGGATTTTAAAGCAGAGACAAATCCGGTGAATTTTGATTTGAAATATTCATTCATTCATAACAACCTATCAAAATCCTATTGCTGAACATGAGCCTCTCCATAGATTGCCTCATAAGTCGTTAAATAAAATACTAGGTAAAGAATGCCATCTATTAAGAGTTTCGAAAACGAAAAGGTTATATTTCCACATTATCATTCTCCTTCGATATTATATTATATCCTCTTTTGTTATATTTATACGTGCAATATTCTTAGGGATGGTAGGATAATGGTCAAATATATGAATATATAAACAAAAACTTTGTTAGTTATTTACGGTATTTAAAAAATATTAGGGGCTTTCACTTTCACTTGTTTTGTATTGCCTTAGGCTTAGGGCTTCAACATAATATTTCGGTCCTGCATGTACATCTCGTGCTTAGTAGTGGTTTCAATGGAAATTGGCTGTAACTTACAAAATATCAACACGCCATCTTGTGTATTATTGAAACCTACATCACATAACGGGTGGGCCATCTAACGTTTGTAATTGGAACTATAGGTTATTTTCAGGTTGGAAGGTTTGATGATATTTCCGATGTGACAGAAAGTTAGTTTTATGCAAAGAGGTTTTATGTTTGAAATTTATGAAATGGGTCGCTTTTCGCTTGAACAAAGTTAAAAACTTGTTGAGTTTTCTACTCAAACTGTGAAATTTACGAAAAAAAATTGGTGAAAAGATGTGCCAAAAGCAGTTTGTGGATCAATTGTAAAAGCGAGTTCGTGAAATTGGATCGTACGTTGTGCGAGTTCGTACTCGTCCAGTGCGCTCAACCGAAAACATCGCTGCTGTTGCTCAGGTGTGCGTGAACAACCATCAACATCAACACGTCATCGTTCTCAAATTTCACACTTCTTTGAGAATTTTGCATAAGATCTCATATGACTGCGTACAAAGTTCAATTAGTGCAAGAGCTGAGCTGCATGACCATCCTATGCGTTTTCGGTTTGCTCAATGTTGAACCGCTTGATCGAAGATGAGCATTTTACCGAAAATCATCTTTTCAGATGAAGCTCATTTCCACCTCGGAGGATACGTCAATAAGCAAAATTGTCATATCTGGGGCTCAGAAAATCCATACGTCATCGTGAAGAAACCAATGCATCCACAACGAGCGACTGTTTGGTGCGGATTTGGTTTGGCGGCATTATTGGGCAATTTTCTTCGAAAATGAGCGGAAACGCCGTTACAGTGAATGCGATCGATCGATACCGCGCCAAGCTAAGCAATTTTTGTTTTAAAATTGAAGAGGATGACATTGACGACATTTGGTTTCAACAGGACAGCAACGTGCCACAGTCAACGTAACACTGGATCTTTGCCACCTCTTTTCGAAAATCGCATAATCAGCCGAAATGCTGATGTCAATTGGCCACACCAAGCTGCGGTGACTCCGTTGGACTTTTTTGGGGAACCGTTAAGGACAAGTGTTACGCTAACCATCCAGAGACGATTGATGACTTGAAACATGAAATCAGAAGTTGCCATTGACGAAATAGCGGCCCAAACAATCGAAAATGTACTGAAAAATTGGACTGATCGAGATGGGTATTGTAAAGGCTAGCCATGGCAGTCATTTAAATGATGTTGTCTTCCATTCCAAAGGTTCAATCTTTGTAATAAACTCATAACTTTGAAAAAATATTCATTAGTTTTTTTTTATAGCTGATTCAAATTCTAAATCTTAAATGGCCCAACCCTTATTCTTTTTGTCTAAAGATACGAGAATTTTTGTTATATTTTCAAACCGCTGCTAGAATCTTTTAAACAGTCAGTATTACAATAAAAAAAAAAACGGTCGCATTCTGCAGTTAAGCATGAACTCGCTACCCGCTAAGTAAAAAATGTAAAGCAGAGTTACGGCCTTTACCTATCCTATTCGTCCCACTTCCGGGCACAGAGCTCCTCTCAATTTAGAGCAGGTTTTAGGGCAAGGATGTCAAACACTCGTACCGATGCGTACTACACATGTCTTCGAAATATTTTTCTCACGATGTTTTCCTTCACTGCTGAGAACTTGGTATGACGGCATAATTGCAATTACTTAATTGGTACCGGTAGGATCGAACCCAGGTTGCTCGTGTTCTATAATTTCCAACATGCCTTAGCCATTTAGCCACATGATTCTCGCTCGCCAAACACAACGAAATTCTTCTTAATTCTTGGTGCGATTTACCACATGTTCGGCGATGAAGGTAAACATCGTGATAAAACTGTAGTGACTGTCGCATTTTTCGCAAACGGCATCAGAGATCAAAGGAAAAATCGTGTACATTTTACGTGATCATGATGTCGACATCATGCTAGTGCAAGAGACTTTATTAAAACCTAGTATACGCAGCCCAAAGCAAATTTTATTTATTTATTCTTTATTGCATTCCTTCAAACAAAAATATATAAAGAGGACTTAATGCCTTAAGCATTCAATCTTCTGGTGAGAATTTGACGTAGGTGTGGCAGGATTGACTGGTACGTTACGTAAGTTGGAATTCTAACGTTAATAATCAAAACGGAAACGTTTTATGCGACCTCACGGAGAGACTCAACTTCGACGTCATCTTTCGCGAGAGTCAAACTCGCTATCCTTTTTCATTACACCAACATCCGGACGTCTTTGATGTAGCATTAATAAAAGATATCCGGCTTACTATTAACTCGATCGAAACTTTCATCGAATTAACCTCTGACCATATGCCGGTCGTATTACAACTGGGCCAGTCGGCAGATGAGGTCCCACAAACCAGAACCGTCGTCGACTGGTGTAAACTCGAGGTTAAACTCGAGTCTACGAACTCCCAGCATTTAGACACCATACCGAACAAGATAGACTTGCAGGAGGAAGCTAATAGGGCGATTAGCGCCCTATCGACCAACCTCACGTCAGCAGCCGAAGAATGCTCCCGTAAGGTTCGAGTGAGTGATCGGTACACGAAACTTCCGGCAGATATTCGACAACAGATTAGAGCAAATAACACCGCGCTAAAATCTTTTGACCGTTATGGCATTCATGAAGATAACAAAATTCGGCTACGTTCTCTACAAAACGAGGTTAAACAACCCATAACCGAATAAGATAGTCCAACCTTACTCAGATAGCACAAACTCTGAAAATTTGTTTATTAATGATTCAACAAACGAGTTATAAGTTAACAATAAGTCTGTACTTTGTAATATAACGTTATATTTAGTGTTAAAAGACTTAAGGGAATTTTCCTCATTCTTAGCCAAATAATAAGAAACAAATAATCCAAAATTGATTTTAATGGATATATGTTGACAAATTGTATTTTATAAGTCTAAAAACTGTTTCGGAAATTTGAGACAAAAATAATTCTGGTGAAATACTAACATCTTGAGGACTTATTTTATAGCTTACTATTTTATTACGGAAAGCATTAGCTATTATCTGTACGTTATCGTATTCAGTACGTATTAAACAGATCTATTTGTGAATAAAACTCTTTAAATGAGAAGAATATCTCGAAACGTTGATATTACACTTTTGACAGTAATACATAATTTTAATTTAGCAAGTAATAACGTTTATTGATGTTAAAATATTTGTGACTACGTTTTAGAGTTTCAGCTTTTTAGTTTTGGGATTTTATCTTTCAGTTTTTCTGAAACAAAGATGCACGGTTAATTTTTAGTATGGGTATATAATAATAATACAGTACTAACGTTTATTTGTAAAATATTTGTGATTACGTTTAATATATATATATATATATATATATATATATATATATATATATATATATATATATATATATATATATAAAAGATATAAATATAAATATATATATATATATATATATATATTTTTTTATGATTACGTTTTGAGTTTTTATCTTGTAAGTTTTTCTAAAATAAAGATACACAGTTAGTTTATGGTATAGGTACATAACAAATAATAATAATACAATCGAATACAAATTTGGTAAGCAAGAAAATAAGTATTTATACGTATTGTATCACTCCCTCCTTCCCCTCTTTAGACTCTATATCTTCATGATATATAAAAATATATAAAATTTACGTCACCAGTTTTTTAACCATATAAAGTTTTAAATATAGGCCGTTTAATAAATATACGGCGTGATCGTCTTAATATGGACCCTTATTTACGTTGTGTTTGTAAAGTAACTTAGTTTTTTTAGGTGTCTCTTGGAAGAATGAATATTCACTAGAGCAATCGAAAGCTGTTGGTAGTGCCTTATAAGCTAAAGAACGCCGTTAACGAAGACAGGGCTCAAAAAAGGTTAAGAACATTAAATCGTCCCTATTCCACTTGTGTCAGGTTCACATTAGTCAATTCCTTATTAATTAATTCCTTCCCGCTTGTAAAAGGCTCACAATATTTATATCAAATATCAGGGCTTTGCTTTCCCACATTTAAAAAATGTGGGGGAGGCACACTGCTCCACACACGCCATGTGCGGTGAGCGTCAACCAACCAACGCGCTTCCCCCGAATGGGACGTTAAGTTGGGAACTGAACCCTAGTCCACAGCAAAATAACTGGCGTAAGAGTAAAAGAGGTCTTGGCCCCTTGGTAGTGCGTAAACACAAACATCAACCGAAGTCGCGCATGTCAATGCGTGTAAACGCCATACAGAATACGATCACATCCAGCCACAGTGAACGTACGTCACACGGTTTAGGCAACACGTCGAATAATAGGCACACTAGCCACAAAAAGCCCTCCGTGTGCGCCTCCACCTGCCAGATCGCCGCTACTTCAGACGTGATGTAAGTGTAAGGCATCATCACCAATTGCATGATCAGCACGGCTACTAACCGCAGAGCGTGTCATGAGTCTACCGCTCACCTCAAGGGGATGGGGTCCCACGTTGCATGGCTTTCGGCCGCAGCCTTGAGAGCTTCCTCAAATTTTCCCTCCAGCTACCACCCGTATGAAGTCGACACATATGCTCCTCCAACCTAATAGCAGATATAGCCAAAAGGCAGTTATAAGATAATAGTAATAATTTGCCATCAGAAAGGTTTATATCACTGACGTTGAGTATATGCATTTTTCGGTCATGTTTGTCTCACCCACCAACAAGTTGCCTTCAGTCATTCAAAGGTGGGAACCACCAACGTATCATAGTAGCACGCTACTAAGACGGCAGTAGCCAAAACTCCACGTATCATAGTGCTATTGCACTAAGACATAGAGTTGAGTATGCTTGCTGTACTTAAAATTACCACCAAACACACTCACCCCAATCCGAAAGATAGCCGACGTATCATAACGCTATACGCTAAGACGCCGCCCACAAACGGTTAGGGTGTGCGATGTCCACGGGCAAGTCGTATTGCTACAACAAACCCGCTTACCACAGGCACTAAGATGATATGTCTAGGACACATCGGTTAGCGAGTTTAAGTTTACTTCGGTCTCGGACGCTGTGAAGCCATGTACACGCCACTATAACAATCCTTTTCAAGTTCCATTTCTTTCAATATAATGCTTCTACATATTTGAGACCTTCCACATATTTGGTTTATTTCATAGACCTTGCTATTATATGCCTTTTACATATGGTACTTCAAGTCATAACTCTGCTATCATAATGCTTATGCATCATAGATACCTTCTATATTAATGCTTTTGTATGATAGACCTTACTATCATAAGTCCCTAATATAGGACTAAACTTGTGCAACAGTACTATTAGCAGTCAGTCACCCGATCACCGCATATATATATGTGCACCCGTAGGTATGCGTCTCCGGCAACTCCCTCATTGGCTTTTGTCTTTTGACAAAAATTTTGACCCATTTTTCAATTATATAACAAATATTATTTATCTTTATTAGTGCAATATAATCGACTTGTAATTCTATTATTTAATACATTTTGATTATTTAAAGCAGAGTTTTAATAAAAGTAAAGGTTTTTTAAAGACAATATTAAGCCTTTAGTATACTTTAATGCTTAATATTCGAAATAAATATATTTGAACTTTATACTTATTAATACATTTTAATTGTTAAAAATATTATATCTATGATATTTTTAAATGTCTTTATATTGAATTTAATTATTATTTATTAATAATAATAATAATGAGCCGTCACAATCCACCCCCAAATTTGATGTTAATTACCTACACAGTATAGAACAGAATAGAATAGAATAGAATAGAATAAAATCATTTTTATTCAATATAGATTACAATACATAATACTTATTGTGAAGATCATTTTTTACTTTTACCACTGGTTCGCAAAAAAACCTCTGTCCTGGGAAGAACCAGCAAGAAACCCAGCGGGACTTCTTTTTTTAAAAAGCACAATTTACAATATAATATTTTATACAATTGTTTTGAAAACAATTAGAAACGGCATGGTAGCGATCACCTCATTCCCAGGGGTTATTATCAGTCATGTACTCTTTAGTAGTTCAATAACTCTTACTAGACAATTTAAGCTTAATAAATAATTTAAACATTTTGTTACAAATGGTTTGCATATTTTCTGGGACTTTGTTGTAAAAGCGTATACATTGCCCCATGAAGGAGTTACTGACTCTTTAGAGTCGAGTAACTGGTATAACTAACTTGTGCTTGTTCCTAGTATTTACAGAATGTACATCACTATTTTTAATAAAACTATTTTCAGTTTTCGAGCGACCCCTTGTAAATCCAAACTGATTGTTATGGAGTAATTTATTTATATTAAAAAAAACTTCACATTTGATCTAGAATAATTTTTTCAAAATTTTTACTGAGTCATATAACTTTTGTCTACTCCTATGGATTCCTACTGTCGCCCACTCATTAAACGATTTGCGACTGTTTAAGGAGAGTGTTTTAGAAGTAATTTTTTATTAAATTCATTACTTTTTAGTTTAAATAATAATCTATATAAATATTTAGTATTGTTTTTATATGGAAGGAAAGGCAGCTTTTTCACTATACTACTTCTAAATCTCTCTCAGCGATGTTCATATATTGGAACAAGCACAACTTTCTTAACTTTCTATTTTTGTGCATGTGGTGCGAAACTAACTGTCCACAGTGATCAGAACTTCAATTGTGAATAATTAATTTATGTAAGGGCTCATCATCAGTAAAAATATTATCTATATAAGTTGCACTAGGCCCTGCAATACGTGTTGGCTCAAAGAACAAATTAACAAGGTTGTATAATTTGAACAATGATCTAAAGTTAATACTCATGGAAGAAGTTTCAAGGAGACTGATATTGAAGTCTCCACATACGACGACAGATTTATTCTGTTTATTAAGTTTAAGCAAAACTTCCTCCATTATTTTGTCAAAACAATCATACATAGAATGTGGGGGTCTGTAAACACTGACAACAATGAAGTGCTCGAACTCAACACATGCCATTTCTACAGTTTGCTCAACAGAGAGGCTCACAATATCCTTAAGTTCTTTACTTATTAATAATATATTAGCTAGTATTAAGGAGCCACCGCGTAAATTATTTTCTCTGTTAAAGCAACTGACCACCTGGTGTTTACTGAAATTAAACATATTATATATTTTTTTTACTTTTAACCAATGTTCAGTTATACAAATAATATGTATTTTGTTACTATTTAAAAACAATTCAATTTCTAATTCTTTGCCCAATATGCCTTGCATATTTTGATGCACCAGGTGTATACAATTTTTATGATTGTTTTTATGAAAAATTATACAATTTACTAATTGTGGGCTACATTCTGGATAATTTAAATTGTTACTATGATTGCTAGAGATTACCTCTATTGTCTCATTTTCTAATTTAAAATACTTGGAACTGATTCCAAATTCAATGTAAGGTCATTATACTGCTCAATAGAAGCAGATATCTGGGTGGCCAAATCTTTGGCTGAGTTAAAATATGAATAATAAGATAGCACATTTTCTATAATTCTTATACTATACTTTGATATTTAATACCTATCTCTTGTCAAAAACTTCTTAGTTAAATTATTAATATCAATCAAATGAAATTTTATCATTATTATTTTTACAATTAAATGTCAAATCTAAATTATTATTACATGTCAAATAATGCATCAATAAATTTAAATTATATCTTTGTTTATTTTCCTGTGGCCATCCCTCTATGTAAGGCAATGTAAACAAGATTACTTTATGCACATTTATGTTATTGAGATATTCAATATATTTTAATAATTGACTCTTGTCGATTTTGCCTCTTCTCCCAACAAAAATTTTTAATATACTATAATTTTATTCATACTATCTTTGAATGATGCTCCAGGCATGCAGTTATTACTTATCTGTTGCCCTTTTAAACATTTATTTAATGATATTCCCAAGTTTTTGCCTATGTCATCACCATACACATAACATTATTTTTCATTATATGAATTACTTTTAAATTTATCTGCTTTGTTATAGTACTGTCATAGAATGTAGTAAAAATGAAGTATTACTGCTTGTCATATTAACACACACTGTCCCTAAAGAACCTGGCATTGAGCGCTGATATTCATTTTGATATTTTAATAAGGAGTCAAAACGTTCCTCGTTATATTTAAATGACTTTACCAGATTATCCATGGCCAGTATGTGTTCTCTTATCTCATTCTCTGCTGATTTATATTTATTTGACATAATTTGTAATGAGGTTTGAAGTGATCAAATTTCTGAATTAAGACACTCTATTTCAGTCTCATAACAATTTTTCATATTTTCCACCTCAATTGAATATAATTTAAGTTCTAATTAACTCTTGCTTTTCTAACATACATTTGTATAATTTTAGTATTCATTTTAGTTTTAACAAATTTTTGCACTTTCCCAATATATTTATAGATTATTATACATTTTCTTAATACCTTCTGCTGCTTAATCCTTTCTGCTGTTCTTGATGAAAACATCAGTCAAATCTATTGATGTGGAGGTTGCAACGTTTTATGAGATTTACATTCTACGAGCTCATTGGACAGAGTCTGAATTTTAAATGCAAAGTTATCAATGTATTGTTTAAATTGTGAAATCTGCTCATTAGCTTCAATTAACTGTAATTTCAATGCAGCAATTAATCTGAGGGCTTCCTCATATTCTTTGCTGCATCGGTCAAACTCATCGACTGTCCCCTGGAGCTCATCCCTTTCCTTTAAAATATCTGTATAGTCTCTTTGTAACTTTACCATATCACTTTTCAACTGTGTATTTTTGAAATTATTCTTATTATTTCCTTTTCACTGTCATCCCTTTCTTTAAGTAACAGCTCACACTGCTCCCTGAACGCCTTGAGTTCTTGGAGCGCATGATGAAGTTGGTTCTCCATCTGGCGCGTCTTGGCGTTGCGACTATTCATTATACTATGTATTTTAAATAGAAAACAAAACAAAGATGGAAAATCAAGGAAGCAGAGTAAGCAAATATCTAATTGTAAGACTCTAATTACAGATCTCAAATTAAATTATCAAAAAAACAATTCAAAATGAAATCTGGAAACAACAACAAAACTTAAGGGGTATATCGTAAATATTAAAAGGGATAACAAGAATTACGGTAACTTTTAAACGATGTTCGTTACCTGCTGTCATTTTAAGTTGAGACACTAAAACCTGATTTATTTAGATATTAAAATTTTATTTATTACACAATACAATTTGTTCATAATTAACAACTATAACTTAAATTTGAGGTGGAAATTATCAATTACAATATTTATTTTTACGAAATTATTTCGGAGCAAATTATTTAACTACTTGTTACCGGGGTTGCCACAGAGAAAAAAAGAAGTGGAGTCGTAAATATAAAATTTTACAATTTGAGAGCATATACACTACATTCAAATAATCGTTTATTCATCTGTTCTTCCCTCTTTCAATCTGTTACAATACAGTATAATATGTTATCAATTTCCCCTACCCCAGGGAACGGCCGCCACCAACACCCCTTCAACCACATCTATCTAAATGTTATAAGATCATAATTATTAACTTTTCAAGTTATAGTATATTATGTTGTTAATATAGTTCTCAGTCAATTGTTGACTTCTCTTTTTATTAATTTATCTTTAAATCTTAGAAACATTATTTCAATAATATCACCGCATACAGATCAGTTGAATATTTGTTGAGATAAATTGACTACTCACACACAGAATAAATGTGATTGAGCTGTTCACCCTCACCCAATTCCCCATAATTATTTAATAAATATTATTACAAAATTATCTTACAATCTATATTTACAATTTATCATTATTTATTATTCACATTCTTTTATCTTATAACAAACAAATATCTTGCTCATAACTTTAATATATTCAGGCTACGTGCAAGTTAAGCCAGCTTTGTTCAATTTCATTTAACTTTTCTTCCATTTTCGATCTATATGCATATGGAATCGGATAATATAATTTTCGCTTTTCTATCTTATCTAAATTTCTTAAGAAATCTGTATTTGAACTTCATTTTAATTGTTCAAAATATTATGTCTATAATATTATTAAATGTCCTTATATTGAATTTAATTATTATTTATTAATAATAATAATAATGAGCCGTCACAGTATGAATATAGGCGTATACAACACTTTTTATTTTTATTAAAACACCAAACAATTTAAAAAACCTTAATGTTAGATGGATACAAAACGGGTTGAACACGTTCGTATTCTTCCTAGGCAGCCGCAACTAATAGCGTGACGGCTTTCCAGATCCTCGAGCACTCAGTAGTAGCAGAGCGTAACGTGGCCAAGGCCAGTTTCCATTGCTCCTTTTCCAGGTACTCGATTTCCTTGGTGTTATACACCCGTAGCTCGACGTAGCAGCCACCGCGCCTTGTAGGATCCGACTGCAGGGTATGAACGAAACCCATGCGCCGCGACAAATAGCTACGGAACGGAGCTGCACGTAAGGGTGCACGATGTAATTCTTCATCGTCCTGTAAAAATATAAATGATAGGAAAAGTTAGATGAATTATTATATATTATTTAAATAATATCATATAAATAAACTGCTATGTAGTTTGACGAATTAAAATTAAAAAAAAACAAACATAAGTAGGCATAAAGAAACTATGTAATAAATAAATAAAAAGTTTAAAACAAGTACCCTGAGTTAATCATTGTGCCCAGGATTTTCGTTTCTTGGACGGTGGGAGTGATGTATCATCGGCATCCGATTCGCAATCGCTTCCAAAGAGGCTTTGAACGGTTGGTTTAGCCGCTACTGCCTTCTTCTTGGGTTTTGGCTGGCGAAGTATCACCTGAATTGACTCGCTCTTCTTAGTCGATGTGCAAGGAGCGGGTCTTTCCGATGCTCCAGCACCGACCTCTTCGTCCGAATAGAAAGGATTGGTCGACCTGTAAATATACGGTTTTATTAACACGATATATACCTACATAATGAATAGTAAATTAAATAGAATAATTAATATATTAATAAACCAACAAAAGGCTAGAGACGAAACACAGCAAAACTGAGATACGTGACATTTTATCAAATAAAAATAACTTAATTTAATAATGGTTAACCAAGTTTTTATCAACCAGGCTGGAAATCGAACCAAAATAAAATCCATGATCGAAAAACATCATTAAATTTAGATAAAATAATAGTAACAAAAAATTGTAGAAATACATACATACTTGCTAATCCACAGCCGCAAATAATTGTGTGACGGCTTTCCAGATCCTCGAGCCCTCAGTAGTAGCAGAGCGGAACGTGACCAAGGCCCGTTTCCATCGCTCCTTTTTAGGGGCTCGATTTCCTTGGTGTTATAAACCCGTAGCTCGACGTAGAAGCTACCGCGTGTTGCAGGATCCGACTGCAGGGTATAACCGGATCCCATGCGCCACGACAAGTAGCTACGGAACACCTGCACGTGCGGGTGCACGATGTTAGTCTTCGTCATCCTGTAAAAATATAAATGATAGGAAAAGTTAGATGCATCATTATATATTATTTAAATAGTATCATATGGATTATATTTTTTCTGCTTTTACCAATAAACATTGAAGTTATTATTTTGAAAAATATATAACATATAAATAAACTGCTATGTAGTTTGACGAATTAAAATTTAAAAAACAAACATAAGTAGGCATAAAGAAAGTATGTAATAAATAAAAAAAAGTTTAAAACAAGTACCTCTGAGTTAATCAGTGCGCCAAGGATTTTCGTTTCTTGGACAGTGGGAGTGGTGTATCACCGGGATCCGATTCGCAATCGCCTCCAAAGAGGCTTTGAATGGTTGGTTTAGTCGCTACTGCCTTCTGCTTGGGTTTTTGCTGGCGAAGCTTCGAGTCCTTTCTCTCACCTGACTTAGCTAGAGGCGTAACGCGCAGCAAAACTGAGATACGCGACATTTTTATCAAAAAAAATAAGTTAATATAATAATGGATAACCAAGTTTTTATCAACCAGGCTGGGAATCGAACTTTAACAAAGTCGTCAATCAAAAACATTCATAAAAAAATAGTAATAAAAAATTGGAAAAATACATACTTACTTGCTAATCCGGTCCACTGTCACTAAAAATTCACTAATAATCTATTCACACTTGTCACTACGAGATTGAAAGTAATACAATAAAACGTGAAGCACTGACTGGACTAATTTATACACCCAAATTATAAAGACTTGATCACATATGCGCGCGAGGAATTAAATTAAATTTTAATAATTGTTATTCTAGGCTGCATAGACTTTATGATTACAGTACATAGAGCCTATTGTTCACATTTGATATTTAATTTTTGAACTTTAGTATTAGGTCCTTACATAAGAAATTAGCGTTTTGTCGTACTGACCACTTCGATCTGAAATATCTCCTCTTTGGTTAAGAATTCCAAATTCAAATTTACGAGTATAAATTCATTTAGGTGGTACATTTTAGTTTTGAAAACAGTCATTCATTTGTTTTTTCCTCATTATTTTATTCTTTGGCGTCGCTTATTACCGCACAATGGAAAACATGAAATATCGGTATATTTACGAGTACGAGTTCTACCGTGGCACCAGTGCTGCACAAACAGCTCGAAGGATTAATGATGTGTACGGCGCTGGTGTCGCAAAAGAAAGCACGGTACGTTTTTGGTTTCAACGTTTTCGTTCTGGAAATTTCGACCTTCAGAACCAACCCCGTGGACGGCCGGAGACCAAAGTGGAAAATGAAGAATTAAAAACTATTGTGGAAGCGGATCCATCACAAAGCACTTCAGAGATAGCTGCAGGCTTCGTAATAAGTGATAAAACTGTATTAATCCACTTGAAGCAAATCGGGAAAGTAAAAAAACTTGAACAATGGGTACCTCATGAATTGAGTGAATCGAATTTGCAAACACGCGTCGACTGCTGTGTTACTTTGCTCAATAGACACAATAATGAAGGGATTTTAAATCGAATCATTACTTGTGATGAAAAGTGGATACTGTACGATAATCGAAAGTGCTCGTCGCAATGGCTGAACCCTAGAGACCCAGCCAAATCCTGCCCTAAACGAAAATTGAGTCAGAAAAAGTTACTTGTGAGTGTTTGGTGGACAAGCGCCGGTGTCGTTCACTACAGCTTTCTAAAATCTGGCCAAACGATTACGGCAGATATCTATTGTCAGCAACTGCAAACCATGAAGGAAGAACTAGCTGCTAAACAACCGATATTGGTCAATCGCTCTAGGCCACTGCTGCTTCACGACAACGCAAGACCACACACTGCACAACAAACAACCACTAATATAGATGAGCTACAATTGGAATGTCTGCGACATCCACCGTACTCCCCGGACCTTGCTCCAACAGATTACCATTTTTTCCGGAATTTGGACAACTTCTTACAAGGAAAAACATTCAACTCCGATGCGGCAATCCAAACCAACTTCAAAGAGTTTATTGATTCTCGCCCCCATGGTTTTTTTAGTAAAGGGATCAATAAACTACCTATGAGATGGCAAAAGTACGTAGATAGCAACGGTGCATACTTTGATTAATTAAATATATTTTACAAAAAAATTGACTTTATATTCCTCCCGTACAAAACGCTAATTTCATATGTAAGGACCTAATATATATGCTGCCAACCTACAGCCAATACATAAATATGCAAAATAATCACAATATGAAATTGCATTCATTGACCAAAACTTATTTGTTACAATCACATCTAGCAAAAAGTTTTGAAATAATTGTTGCAACTCATCTGCGTGCTTGGTATGCTGGAGCTTCGCTGTCCCGTCGCCAGTGGTGTCTTGCCTAGGCGCCCTCGCCCGGCCGCAGCGCAGTCAGATGCCTTCCACAAGCACCCTCGCCCGGCAGCAGTAAGTGCCTTCCACAAGCACTCTCGCCCGGCATCTAATAATAGACGCGTTAGACCCACTGCAGGGAGTAGTAGCTTTAGTTATATAATTAGGTTCAGAAGGATATTTTACAAAGGAAGAAAGGTTTTATAAAGAGATTATATTTGAGTCGACATAATTACGTAGTTTCTGTAAAACGAATATTGTTCTTTAAATAAATATCACTTTTATTTAAAAGAAAGAAAACATAAATCATTAATTGCAAGAGAGAATGATATTCTGTAGGAGAAATAATAATAATTATTATACAGTAGAATAAGGGTAACAAACGAGCATACAGTCCACCTGATGGTAAGTGGTTGCTGTGACCCACAGTCACCTACATCTTACCTCAATTAAGAATTAAAATGCAGATACGATGTCACCCCTAAGGACTAAGAGGCCTCGTTTCCAGCTCCGGTTCTCTACACTCATCATTTATTTATTTATTTATTTATTTCATTTCATCTTACAAGCTAACAGATGACACATCCAAAACGCTTATAAGATTAACAATTCGGTATTACACATCCTCGTCATTATATAGCAAAATTATTTTACAATATCCTAATTAACAATACATCAATAATATCATAGAAAAAAAAATCATAAAAAATACAATCTGAGTCCATAAATAACATTAATATTAAAATAAAATAGCAATAATAATAATAAAAAAAATAAGAAAAACAATACGCAACTAGCAATTATAATAATTAATTATGAAAACAATATAATATGTAAGTTTGATGGCTAGAATTTATTTAAAATTATTTGAATTTCTTTATACAAATGTCCTAATCCATCGGCAAATAAGTCTAGCTCGTGGTGCTGTGCAAGTATGTCCCCAATAATGCGGAGTGCGCGGTTGGTGGGCGCTTGACGAGCGCGCTCGGTACGTGCGCGGGGGCTCAACAGTCGCGGGCGGCGCCGCGGCGCCACCTGTCCCTGTAAGTTTGCTGACACGTTCCAGGGACCAAGATGCGGACACGCTCTAGTATTTGGGGACTATCAATCCTATTGTGAATTATGGACAGATATTGCATAACTTGAGACATTGCCTTCTAAATTTCAACGTTTCAATGTCCACCATACCAGACACGAATAAGGAAGGGTATAAGTAGGGATAGTATCCGTACTGTTTCTTATATATCCATCGAGCAAATTTACGTTGTATTTTTCAATCATTAGAACGTATTTCTCTTCGTAAGTTCCAGATAACAGCACCGTACTCGAGTTTACTGCACATAAGCATTGTATAATACTTTTGCGACCCGTGTATTATCAAACTGTGACGCAGTCCTTATGACAAACCCTAACATTTTGTGCGCTGACTTACAAATTTTGTTGATGTGCGTGTGAAAATCTAATTTGCAATCTAATAGTAATCCTAAGTCCCTAACCTCTTTAACTCTTTCCAAAGGAGCGTCAGTCAACTTATAATTAACAATAATGGGCTGTGATTTTCGCGTGAAAGTTATTATTTTACATTTGAGATTATTGAACGGAAGGTGGTTTTCTTGACTCCATATAGACACAGCATCAATATCTCTCTGTAATGTCATGGCATCAGCCTCAGTTTCAATACCCAGAGTTAGTTTCAGGTCATCCGCAAATAGGAGACACTCTGAAGTCAAAACAACATCTGGCAAATCGTTGATAAATATCACGAATAGCAAAGGTCCTAACGTACTACCTTGACTCACTCCTGACCTAGTAAAGTAGTCTCCAGAGTTATATCCACTGAGCCTCACATATTGACGTCGATTATTAAGGTAACAAGATATAAAAATTGAGGAGCTTTGGTACGAATCCAACAATCGCCAACTTTTTCAATAGTATATCGTTATCCACTAGGTCGAAGGCTTTCTGGAAGTCAAAGTAAGCCGCATCAACTTGCCTTCGCTTATCCATTTGTGTGCAGATATAGTCTACATGCGCGACCAAGTTGGTGGTGGTGGAGCGAGCTGTACGAAACCCATGTTGACCATTATGCAGCTGGTGACCGATTTGGCATTTGATGGAATCACTTAGAATTGCTTCAAAGATCTTACGGATAGGACAGCTATAGGTCTGAAAGAAGTAACATTTGTGCCTCCGTCTCCTTTAGGAACAGGAGTGACTCGAGATAGCTTCCAGCTCTCAGGATATCTTGACTGGGTCAATGAAAGATTATACAAATACAGAAGAGGCCGCCCAAGAACTGATATACAGTCCTTAACTAAGAAGACAGGAATGCCATCCGGCCCACCAGCCGATCGTGGCTTAAGGCGTCTCACTGCCTTCTTCAGATCCTTCTCATCAACTGTCGTGATGGAAACTGAGGTCACATCTCGATGTATATGTGCATATGCAGCTTTTGCAGCAGTATCCGGGCTTAGCACGGGTTTCTCTACATGAAAAACGGACGCAAAATATTTAGCAAAGGCATCGGCTGCGGCTTGATCTGTCACTGCAGTATTTTCATATATATATGTATCTATGTACCTTCTATTGTTTTTCTTCTCCTTTACATATTTCCAGAATTGCACAGGATCGTCAATGATATTTTTTGTAGTACAGTCATATATTTCCGGTATTCGCAGTCAATCAATTTCTTAACTTTTTCTCTATAATATATAAACATAGCCTTATTAAATTCTTTGCCCTCTTTTGAATTGCTTATGATGAAAGTGTTTGTTTTATATTTTTATTATTTCTACGTTGTACCAGTTTGGATATATGTATCGCTGATTGTTTGATAATTGTTTTTTAATAGGCACAAACAGATTTATAATTTCGTATAGCTTATCGTAGAACAGCTGTACAGCACAGTTAACATCGCTTATTGTCAACAAATCAGACCAGTCTATTTCAATCAAAGTCCTATATAGACCTGAAAATCTGCCTTACGCCAGTTCAATCTGTATTGGTATTCGAGTGAGGTGTCACTTGCTGCAAAGACACGCTCGATGTTATCCAAAAGCCGGAAATGTAATATTTATATCGAGCATAGGATGGTACTGATCGATATTTACCAGAGGATCTTCACTGAGAGATACCACTATCTGTTTAGGTTCAAAATTGCCCAGCACCAGATCTAGCATACCACCGCGATTATTTAAGACTGTATTATATTGCTTAAGCGAGCAGAATTCACAAAAAGTCAAAAGAAGTCTTTATATTGGTACTGCAAGAGTTTAAATTAAAGTCACCTAGGATTAGAACATTCAGGTCGGGGTAAGTACAAATCACATTTTCTATACATGTCAAAACATTCAATTATTTCTCATCCTTATAATTTGGTGGCAGATATACGACACAACATAAAACTTTACATTTTAAATGTCACAATTACAAATATTAATTCTTTGTCATCAGTCATACTAACAATGTCCGTAACTATTTTAACATTATAACGATCACGAATCGCGAGCAAAACTCCTCCCCATCCACAATCACCAGGTCTATCTTTACGAATCACATGAAAACCCGGAGGAAAGAGTTCACCATTAGACACTGAACTCGTAAGAAAGGTCTCAGTTAATGCTATCATATCATATTCACTTTCCATAACATTATTAAGAAACATATTAGTTTTTGTTCTTAGGCCACGAACATTTTGGTAGCATATTTGAATTACATGGAATCGCGGTTGACGCTTGATTGTTATAGTCTTTGACACATCATGCCAAACACAGCAGCATTAAGCCGCTATTTAAGGCTGTGAGAGCGTGGTCCTATGCCGGTCGAACCGAACCATTCATGCTGCAGCCACGGCTCTACCACGTCAAATAAAAAAAACACGTCAATTTTTTTGTAAGAACATTCGCGTACACTGTTGAATCTTAAATCATTTACGTGTAACGACATGGGTATGAATGCATATGTGTGCGTGTATGGGTATGGGTGTTATGGCCCCTCAACACTACTCGCGAAGTTGATTGAAGTTGGACGAGGAGAATAGTGTAGAGAGGTACTTCTATTCGCTTCTTACAACCTCGTTTCGCCTCGGGCGACTTCCGAACGCTGTCGGTTTTTTGCGCCCGAGTCAAAGGACTTCGCGAGGTGCCCCGAAGTTACATGAAGCGTCTCACTATACACAACTCGGCGTACGCCAGTTATATATTAAATATTATATAAATATATTAAATATGTAGCTTGCTACATATTTATTTGTTTATGGTTAACGCATTGACGTCGTACTGTTCACACAACGAGTGAGCTCTTCGCAAAGTTGCACGAGTGTGTAGTCACGTTCTTGGGACTGCGATTCACTTTGACGATCACTTCATTGAGGTAACTTCGTGAGTAGTGTAGAAGAGTCATTAAAAAGTTGAGCAAGATTTCGGCATTACTAGAAATAGAATGCGAAAGGCGAATGTACGCAGCGCCATATCAACCCTTTTATGTCGGTGTGAGTTAATTCTAAATAATACTCCTTCTTAACTAAATATTTGTGAATCAACAGGTGGTCCATCGACGTGCAATACAATACTTAAAGTTACAAGGCCTTTGCTTTGTCTTTAAAGTCTGTAGTTCTATTGTCATCTGTGGAACTACAATAATTATAAGCTAAGTCAAAGGTTATTTGAATAATAAATTTTACAGTGCTTGATTTAGATCTATCCTAAAAGCCTAAATTTTACATTTTAATAATAATAATACTTTTATAATAATTTAACTAAAATTTATTTTTTAATATTTTATAATATATACTAACTTATACTATTAGTATTAGTAATAAATTTGAACTGCCTTGAATATCATTCTAATAATTTTTATAAAGTTTTCACTACCATAGTATGGTATAGGGACAATGAAACTTTTTGTGTTTCATATTCTCTATTTTTCTTTCATTGTACCTACACCATTAGTAACTAATAAAAAAAACAATTTTTGTGAGATTTGAGATCAGCTCTTATAAAAATGTTCTGACTTTTATTTAACTTCTTCCTCCATATGATGCATAAGACAGCCTGGTGATCAGGGCAGATCCACCTGGCACAACGTTTACGCCTGTTTTTAGTGGAGCGTTTTATGTAAAATTATCATTACAGCCCTTCACAAGTCCACTGCTGAACATAGGCCTCCCCAAAGGAATGCCACAAAGCACCGTCCTGAGCCATCTGCATCCATCGACTTCCTGCATGTCACTCCATCTAGTGGGGGGTCGCCCTACACTTCGCCTACCGGTACGAGGCTGCCACTCGAGAACCATTTTTCCCCAACGGTTGTCGGTTCTTTGATCTATATGGCCGGACCATTGCCACTTCAGCTTACTTCAGCGTTAGGCTATGTCGGTTATTCTGGTTCTAGCGGATATCCTCATTTCTAAATTTTCGCAGAGAAACTCAAGCATAGCCTCTCCATAGCTCGCTGAGCGACCTTGGCGTCCTCATACGGCCAGCAGTGAAGGACCATGTCTCAGTTCCATAAGTCATCACTGGCAACACACTGGTTGTACAATCTCGTTTTCAAGTGTTGAGGTATACCTGACGAGAAGATGTCGCAATTTCCCGAACGCTGCCCAACCGAGTTGAATACGTTGATTGACCTCTCGGTCGAAGTTGGATTTACCTAGTCGGACTATTTAACTAATGCAGCGGTGAAGAGTTTCGGGGATATAACGTCACCCTGTCTTACACCTCTCTGAAGTTGGATAGATTTCGTACTTTTATGTACTCGGATAGCCATCGCCCTGCTGTACAAACACTTCAGCACTTCGATATACCGACAGTCAACTTGGCACCGATGAAGGAACTGTAGCACCACCCAAATTTCGACGGAATCAAAGGCTATCTCATAGTCCACATACGCAAGGAAAAGTAGCAGATGGTACTCTTCGGTCTTCTGTACAATTTGCCGAAGGGTGTGTCTATGTACTAAAGCCTCTTCGAAAACCGGCTTGTTCGGGAGGATGGAAGTCGTCGAATCTGCGTGCGAGACGATTCGTAATGACTCTCAAAAACAGCACGTAGACGCGACTCAAAAGGGAAATCGGTCTGTAGTTCTTCAAGAGAGCGTTGCCGCCTTTCTGAAGGACTTTAAGTACCGGTTTTCCACCCGTTTTCAGAAGCTCCGCTATAATTCCATCCTCGTCTGGGGCCTTGCCGTTTTTAAGGTTCTGGAGAGCCATTCTGATCTCGCTCAGACTGACGTCCGGGATATCATCGGAATAGTGTCGAATAAGAATTGCTCTTGGATCGTTACTCACACTTGCGTGTGGCTCCAACGATTATGTATACAGCTGCCCATAGAACCTCTCAATTTCACTCAAAATCTCGGTGTCCCAGAAACGATGCTGCCACACTCGGTCTTCAACTTTGACAATTGGCTCTTTCTGGCAGACAGATCTCTGGTAAAGACCTTGGTTCCGCTCTATCGCGTCTTCAATATAGCCTGTATTGAAGTTGCGTAAGTCCTGCCGCATACATTTCGAGATCTGTCTGTTCAGTTGCCTGTATGCTGTCAAATCTGTTGAAGACTGCAGCCTCATTTCCCGTCTAACAGCCAAGAGATTAAGAGTGTGATCGGAGAGTTTTTGTGTCCTTCGCGGCGGATCTTGCAGAACTTAGCTCCGACCGCATGGACAGTTTCCACGAGCTTGTCATTCATATCGTTTACTGCATTGCAGTCTTCGGCACTGAAAAGTTTTGTAACTCGAGTTGAAAGGTTTCGGGACTTTGGACTAGAGCACTAGGGGGACAGAGCGTTGACTTCATTAGACGAGACCTCTCCAACTTAACGTTTAGGGTCAGTGTGCCTCTAACCATTTGGTGATCGCTGCCAGTTTTCACCATCGCGATCACTGAGACATCACTGAACAGTTGTCGTCTGGTCGTCATAATGAAGTCAATCTCATTTTTTGTCGAACCGACCAGGTCCACTTCCTGTGGGGCCGCTTCTGGAAGAAAGAGTACATCATAAAGAGTCCCTCTTACTCCATGAAGTCGGCCAGCTGCTGGCCCCTTGGGTTCCGTTGCCCTATTCCAAATTTCCCTGCCATCAGGTCACCGTTCTCTCTTGTGACTAGTTTTGTATTGAAGTCTCACATTAACACCGTATAGTGGGTTTTGGAGGAATGCATGGCTTTACAGATATCCTCATACATTTCCTCAACCTCCTCATCTGTGGTGCGTAAATCTGTATGACCTTCAACGAATACCGTTTGATGATTCTGAATATAAGATACGCAACCCTTGTCGACACACTCGCTACCTTTACAACGTTGTTAACGAGAGACTTGTGGACGATAAATCCGAAACCTCATAATATAATATTGTTGTTATCAGGAAGATGCTGCTGCTCATCTACTGCCTGTTTCCCACAGTCGCCTTTTACGACACCCACGGAAAATTATGGGGTAGTGGATATTCTTAACCGCCACTACACGGCGGTGAAAAATTAGCTACATAATAATTTTAAACAAAATATATATGTATCGTATGGATTCGTATTTAAAATATATCAGCTAAAATTAGTATGTTTTAGATAAGAACGTATAGTTCAAAGAAAGCAACTAAACACAATTTCATCACATTACCATGATAATCCATTGACATTAAATGTTGATTTCCGTGAAGAAATATTATGTCCTAGGCTATTGAGTGGCTAGACTTTTATAACTCTAATTCTTAATGTGTACACGTAAATATTCACTTTGGATAGGAAATAAAAACATACAAAAAACAAATTTAATTTATCGAAATATACGAAGAATTTTAAAGTTTAGGCTAAGCTTAAACTTTTAAATTCTTAATATATGGCTCTTTGGTGTTATAGAATAGACGAACTCTTTGTATGCGTTCTTCACTGAAAATTGGAATTAAAAATTTTGCCTATCATAAAGTAATTTCAACTTTGAAAAGTGGAAGACTGTTGGGGCAAGTTCTAAAATATGACAGATGAATAAGAGGCTCTGGCCTTGACTCTGTTGATTTTACCAACGTCTCTGTGAGGACAAAATTTCCCGGACGAAAGCGACTGGACCAATAGCGCAATTCCCCTTGGTAGTGCTATGTCCGTACACGTCATTAATAGTGCGTACTGTTGAAGCGCATTTTATATATTTATATAAAAAATAAATTATATAAATATATAAAATACATATTAAAATAACACAAAATCTATGATTATAATAATTATAACAGGAAATCAAAACCCGAAGAAGCAAATAAATCATCTCACTTATTTGAATGTACGAAAAGTTTTTCGGTTTCTAGTGTATGTACAGTCACAAAATAATGCCTACGTGATGTATACTTAAATTTTTTACACATTTCTACCTTTTTTTATTTCTCTACGTTTAGGAATAATCGTAGTTTGGTTTATCCATTTCTAATCTAATTAAAATAAAATAATATTTCAGAAACTTTAATATCTCTACACTTTTCTAACATTTACTTCCCACTATGAAACCTGTCAAATATTTACCTCATACCAAAGTGGGGCCGCCCTGGTGGCAGAAAATGTAGTGGATATCATAAAACAACATACAATACAACAATCATTTTTAGTCAATTTTTATTATTTAGGTTTCAATAATTCATGCAGATATTAACGTACAGTTAAGTTTTATATTTATTGTATGAGAAAGTAGACGTAGAATAACACTAGATAGAGATGTAGATTTGACATTTCAACATAATTCTTAACTGTTGATGGTTAATGTTTCACTTACGCCAACTCTTCAGTGCTGTATTATCGGCAGCTGGATAGTATATAGAAGAGAAGACAAGAAGAACACGCGGCAGCGGCTTACTTCTGATTGTTGCCACCACCACCCACTAGTTGTAGTGGGCCCAGTCCTGTGGAAATTATATACGGATAAATACTATCAACCCCACAGAAAAATATTCCAATCATTGCTGATGGTTGGATTTTTAATCTAAGGAAGCTTGTAGGGTAAATAGTAAGCTTAATTGAAAAATAGTGTCAACAATCATCGGAACATTTATTCTCTTAAAAGATTTATGTATACGATGTATGACTGCCTCGTTGGTTAAATGGACGTAAAAGCGGTTGCTGATCATTAGGCTCCGGATTCGAATCCCGGGTTGGACCAAAATCAGTTATTGTGTTTTTCTGTCAAAAATTCTCAGTAACAGTCCGGAGTGAGTAATTTGGTGGTGTTTCACCCCCGTGCCTTGGAAAGCACGTAAAGCCGTTGGTCCTGCGCCTGACCTCTCTCCGGTCGTGTCGGATTACCGTGCCATCGAACTATGGGAGTGAGGGAATAGAAAGTGTAGTGTTAACGTGGTAGAGTCAGGCTGCGGCTCTATAATGGTTGTAGCACGAATAGGTAGGCTTGACCGGGAAAACCACGCTCTCACAGAATACCAGTGTAAAATAGCAGATTAATTCTGCTTCTGCTGCGTTTCTTATAGTGAGTGTAGAGACCGGAGACCCTTTTTATTAAAAACCAAGCAATCCATCCTAGTCCTTAGCAGTGATAATGCATCTGCATTTTGATTCTTAGTTAAGGATAAATCTAGATGCCTATGGGCCACATCATCCATTGACCATTAGGTACACTGTGTACTCGTTTTTCACTCTTATTCAATAAAAAAAATAGTGCGCATACACTCGTGCACTATAATCCTGTCCTGCGCAGATGGCTAGTCTCTGTTGAGACTGGCCGCCGGACAAAATTCGGTCTGGAGCATTATTATTAGTAGCTGGGCATGCAAGGAGCTGTGTTACGTCATTGTATAACCTACAGGCATAATGGTGTAAGCCTTATTTAATAACTTTAGATTGCATTTAAAAAATATTATTAATTTCCGATGTTCTCACACTAAATTCATTAATTTGCTTTCGTTTCTTGGACGGTAGGAGTGATGTGTATCATCGGGATCGATTCTAATCGCTTCCAAAGAGTGAAAAGAAGTTTCACCTGACAACTTGACAGGTTGAGCGGTATTTCAGATGCTCTAGCAACCTCTTCGTCCTAATAGAAGGATTGGTCGACCTGTAAATATACGGTTTTATTAACACGATATACTTACATGAATAGTAAATTAAATAGAATAAATAATATATTAATAAATCAACAAAGGCTATCTCAGTTTTGCTGTCACGTATCAGCAAAACTGAGATACATTGTTACCAAAACAAAATAACAATATAATAAAGGTTAACCAAGTTTTTACAACCAGGCTGGAAATCGAACCAAAATAAAGTCGTTGATCGAAAAACATCATAAAAACAGATAAAATAATAGTAGCAAAAACTTGAAATACATACATACTTCTAATCCACAGTCGCAAGTAATTGCGTGACGGCTTTCAGATCCTCGAGCCGAGGAGAGTAGTAGCAGAGCGTAACATGACGAAGGCCCGCTTCCATCGCTTCTTTTTCACGGGCTCGATTTCCTTGGTGTTATACACTCGTAGCTCGACGAAGAAGCTACCGCGTCTTGTAGGATCCGACTGCAGGGTATAACCGGATCCCATGCGCCGCGACAAGTAGCTACGGAACGGAGCTGCACGTACGGGTGCACGATGTAAGTCTTCGTCGTCCTGTAAAAATATAAATGATAGGAAAAGTTATATGGATCATTATATATTATTTAAATAATATCATATGGATTATATTTTTTCTGCTTTTACCAATAAACATTGAAGTTATTATTTTAAAAATTATATGTATAACATTTGAATAAACTGCTATGTAGTTTGTCGAATTAAAATTTTAAATACAAACATAAGTAGGCATAAAAAGTATGTAATAAATAAAAAAAAGTTTAAAACAAGTACCTCTGAGTTAATCAGTGCGCCCAGGATTTTCGTTTCTTGGACGGTGGGAGTGGTGTATCATCGGGATCCGATTCGCAGTCTCTTCCAAAGAGGCTTTGAACGGTTGGTTTAGCCGCTACTGCCTTCTTCTTGGGTTTTGGCTGGCGAAGCTTCGAGTCCTTTTTCACCTGACTTAGCTAGAGGCGTCACGCAGCAAAACTGAGATACGTGACATTTTTATCAAAAAAATAATAATATAATAATGGTTAACCAAGTTTTTATCAACCAGGCTGGGAATAAAACCTTAACAAAGCCGTCAATCAAAAAACATCATAAAAACAAGATAAAATAATAGAAAAATACAAACATACTTGCTAATCCGGCTTCCACTGTCACTAAAAATTCACTAATAATCTATTCACACTTGTCACTATGAGATTGAAAGTAATACAATAAAACGTGGAGCACTAACTGGACTAATTTATACACAAATTATAAAGATTTGATCACATACGTGCGCGTGGATATTAAATTAAATTTTAATAATTGTCGCACCATGAGCCAACACATTAAAGAAATATTTGAGTTCCCGCGCGCCTTTAATGGGGCAGGGTGCGAAGATCTCCGGAGTAAAACCGGCGACGAGGTTCGCCACCGTCGTTCTGTCTCCCGGAGGCGAAAAGTGGATTGCGGAGGCCCGTCTGGATACGCTGAATGTATGTGGAGCAATGAATGATAAGATGGATGAAATATGCGAAATGATGAATTATAGAGGAATATATGTGTTATGTAAATGAGACGAAACGAAAGGAAAGGATGCCACTGCACATGGCATGTATACCGCTTACTGGTCTGGTGTAGACGAGACCGAGCGGGCAGAGACGACCGACGACGACAGACATGGTAAGGATGGTGTTGATGAAATGAAATGAAAATATCATTATGTTAGAGATTTTAATGGAAGGGTTGGGGTGAAGAGTCTGGTTATGAAAGGATATTAGGAATGTATGGCGATGAAAGTGTAAATGAGAATGGTGAAGACCTCCTCGCCGTATGTGAGGAAAATAATATTTTTGTGACGAATACTTTCTTTCCATAAGAGGATTCACATGTATACATGGGAAGAGGTGATGATTGAAGCATGATAGATTTCATAATTGTGGATGAAAGAATGCGAGCGCAGTGGTAGATACAAGGTTTACCGGGATCAACGTAGGGACGGATCATCACTTGATCATTTATAAGAACAGAGAGGTTACAAGATGAAGGTGTGAAAGAGAAGTATAAATGTAGACTGAGGGAGAATATAAATGGTTTGAATGAAATATGTATGAATGGTTTATACCTGAAGACTGTATGGAATAATGTTAAGTAGTTTTGGTGGATGCAGCCGAAGTATGTGTGTAGTAAGAGAACGAATGAAAGGAAAAATAATACGTTGTGGTGGGATGATGAGATTCGGATGGAAGTTGAAGCAAAGAAAGAGCATGGCTAGATTTACTGGCAACCAAAGCTGGTAATTCTGGCGGTATAAATGATGAGATTGAAAGAAAAAGGCAGACTTTAGACTTATAAATAAGAGAGTAAAAGAAGTTGTTGAAAGGAAAAAGCAAGAAAGAACGGATAAGAATGATAGAAGGATATCTGATAACTTCAGGCAAATATTAAAATGTTCTGGAAACTCGAAACTGCTGAAATTCAAAACAGTCTAGAATGAATGCTATACAGACGAGAATGGCTGTATGCTGAATGATGAAGTTTCAATTTAAAGAGATGGAAGAATACTTTGAAAGCGTGTTTATGAGTGAAGGGTCGTCTGAATTAAGTGAAAAGAAATTCTGAAAGAAGTGGAGAGGGTAGGGAGATAAGTGTAGATGAAATAATGAAAGCAATGAAAAGCATGAAAGCAGGTAAGGCAGCCGGATATGATGAGTATCACTCAAATGCTAAGAGCTGGAGAGGTGTGGTGGCAGGCCTGCTGTACACTGTTTAATTTATGTTGGGAACTGAAGCGGGTACCGGAAGACTGGTGCAAAGCCGTTATAGTCCCAATATATAAAGGAAAAGGGTCACAGCAGGACTGTAAAACTACCGTGTATCAACACTTAGCATTGTGGGTAAACTGTATGGTAAGGTGTTAATTGAAAGAGTTATGGAAGAAACTGATGGAAAAATTTGGGATATGCAAGCTGGATTTAGAAAGGGAATGGGGTGTACGGATCAAGTATTTTCCATGCGCATGATTGCGGAGAATTTTTTGGCTAAAAACCAGAAAGTTTTTTGTGCTTTCATGGACTTGGAAAAGGCTTATGACAGAGTGGACAGGAATGTGTTATGGCAAACACTTAACTCATTTGGTTTGAGCGCTTGTTTGATACAGGCATTGAAGTCTCTTTATAGGGACTCTAGTGCTTGTGTCAGGATCAATGGGGTCTACTCAGACTGGTTTGGCATCCAAAAAGGTGTCAGACAGGGCTGTGTAGCTTCCCCCTGGCTGTTTAACCTATTTATGGACAGTTGTTTGCAAACTTTGAAAGTTGAAGAATGTGGGTTGAGAATGGGTGAGTTAACCGTCAAATGCCTTTTGTACGCCGATGATCAAGTCATATTTGCATCGTCGGCGGCCGAGTTGCAAATGATGGTTACTTTAATGAACCGATCATTAAAAAAGAAGAGGTATGATGAACGCAAGTAAGAAAGTGATGGTTTTGAAAGAAGAAAGTAAAACGTTATGTGAAATAAGAATAGAAGGAGTTGATTGAGCAAGTGGATGAGTTTGTACATTTGGGATGTTTATTTAGTAGGGATGGTAGATATGATAAGGATATAGAACGACGAGTGAACGCAGGAAATAGAGTGAAAGGGCTCTACACGCTATTGTGAAGGGTCAGAATGTGTCAAAAGGCACGTTTGGCAATTCACAATGCTGTGTTAGTCCCTACTTTAATATGGTAGTGAAAGTTGGGTCTGGCAGAAGAAGCATGAGAGTAGAATAAATGCTGTAGAAATGCGGTCATTGGATTATGCTAGAGCTGAATCTGAATGACAGGGTGAAAATAGTGTGATAAGAAAAGTGTGGTTTGCAAGATGACGTTGTGACCAGGATTAAGAAAGGAATGCTTCAGTGGTTTGGTCATGTAGAAAGAATGAACGAAGAAAGGTGTAAAGCAAATTTATGCTGCAAAAGTGAACGGCAGAGTCGGAAAGGGACGCCCTAGACGAAGGTTTATCGACCAAATTGGCGATATATTGAAAATGGGCCAGATTAGGAGTACCCTTAAGCGACGAGCGTGTATGCGTAGATATATGGATGTAAAGGAGGCGAGAGAGGTGTGCCAGGATCGTGCCAAGTGGAAGTCCGTAGTCTCTGCCTACCCCTCTGGGTGACAGGCGTGAGTGTTTATGTTTATTATGTTTATGTAATTGTTATTCTAAGCTCTATGCAGCTTAGAAAAACAATTATTTTTACTTTATGATTACAGTACATAGAGCCTATTATTCACATTTGATATTTAATTTTTCAACTTTAGTTTATATGCTGACAACCTACAAGGGGCAATTCGCAATGCTTATTAGTTACATTCGCAGCTAGCGAAAAGTTTTTAATTAATTGTTGCAACTCAACTGCGTGCTGGAGCTTCGCTGTCCCGTCGCCGGTGGCGCCTTGCTTAGGCGCCCTCGCCCGGCAGCAGTACGTGCCTTCCACAAGCACCCTCGCCCGGCATCTAATAATAGACGCGTTAAACCCACTGCAGGGAGTAGCTTTAGTTCTATAACTAGGTTCAGAAGGGTATTTTACAGAGGAACAAAGGTTTTATAGAGAGATTACATTTGAGTCGACATAATTATGTAGTTTCTGTAAAACGAATATTGTTGTTTAAATAAATATCACTTTTATTTAAAAGAAAAAGAACATAAATCATTAATTGCAAGACAGAATGATGTTCTGTAAAAGAAATAATAATAATTATTATATAGTAGAATAAGGGTGACAAACGAGCACACAGTCCATCTGATAGTAAGTGGTTACTGTGACCCACAGACATCTTCATCTTACCTCAATTAGAAATTAAAATGCAGATAAGATGTCACCCCTAAGGACTAAGATAGAAAGCCTCGTTTCCAGCTCCGGTTGTCTACACTCATCATGCAAACAGCGTTAAATAGCAGCAAGCCGCTATTTAACGCTGTGGCGTAATACTATGCCGGTCGAACCGAACCATTCGTGCTGCAGCCACGGCTCTACGTCAAATTTAAAAAACACGTCAATTTTTGTGAATCATTCGCGCACACTGTTGCATCTAAAATCATTTACGTGTAACGACATGTGTATGGATGCATATGTGTGCGTCAGTAAGAAAGATGTTGTGTGTGTATGAGTGTTATGACCTCTACACTACTCACGAAATTGATTGGTGGACGAGGAGAATAGAGTAGAGGTACTTCGATTTGCTACGTACAACCTCGTTTCACTTCGGGCGACTTCGGTCACTGTCGGTTTTTGCGCCAAAGTCAAGAACTTCGCGAGGTGCCCCGAAGTTACACGAAAGTCTCACTATACACAACTCGGCGTACGCTAGTTATATATTAAATATTATATATATAAATATATATTAAACCTATAGCTGCCTCTTGAACGTTATTCATGTTAAGGGTGCGGGCGACTCAAGGCGACTGAGCTCTTCGCAAAGTTGCACGAGTGTGTAGTCACGTTCTTGGGACTGCGATTCACTTTGACGAGCACTTCATCGAGGTAACTTCGTGAGTAGTGTAGAAGAGTCATTAAAAAGTTGATTAAGATTTCGGCGTTAATAGAAATAGAAATGTACGCAGCGTCATATCAATCCTTTTACGTTGGTGTGATTTAATCCTAAATAACACTCCTTCTAAACTAAATATTTGTGAATCTACAGGTCCATCGACGTGCAATACAATACTAAAGTTACAAGGCCATTGTTCTGTCTTTAAAGTCCGTAGTTCTATTGTCATCTGTGGAACTACAATAATTATAAGCTAAGTCTATGGTTATTTGAATAATAAATACGGCACATTTTACAGTGCTTGATTAAGATCTATCCCTAAAATTCTAAATTGTACATTTTAATTATAATACCTTTTTTATAATATTTTTAATATTTTATAATACATACTAACTTATACTATTAGCGATATTAGTAATAAGTTTTAACTGCTTGAATATCATTCTAATAATTTTTATAAAGTTTTCGCTACCATAGTATGATATAGGGACAATGAAACTTTTCTGTTAGTATTTTTAATTTATTATAATTTTAAAAATGTAAATTAACGAAATAAATAAACAAATACGACGTAAACGTAATTACATAATTAATTACATATTGTATGTTACTACCGAGTGTTAGCGCCCTTAAAGTGTCATCGCCCTAAGTCCCGTGGGTGTCGTGAGAGGCGATGATGACAAAGCAGAGAAATGACGGTATAGCCATAGTTCCGCGGTGGCGTATGTTAGTAGGTGGCATATCTAGGTGGTAGGTGTTTAAGCCAGACTTTTAATGACGAGTACTCAGACGGGAGTAACAGAAAGCAGTAAGTGTAAGACTGATATAGCTAGGAGTGCCAGCTCCCGTTACATTTTTTTAAAGGATTTGATACGATTAAAGGACATAGAATGAAAATGAAGGATATTTTTATCATATTGTTTTTAATAAAATGCTGTTCTGGTATCCGAAGCAACATTTGTTAATATAAAAAGCAATGCTCGCAATTCCCTCCTTGATAGTGCTATGTCCGTACACGTCATTAATATTGCGTACTGTTGAAGCGCATTTTATATATTTATATAAAAAATTAATTATATAAATATATAAAATGCATATTAAAATAACACAAGAGTCTGTGGTTATAATAATTCATGAAAATCAAAACCGAAGAAGCAAATAAATCATCTCACTTAATGTACGATACGTTTTTATTAAATTTTTTTCGTTTTCTAGTGTATGTACATTCACAAAATAATGCCTAAGTGATGTATTCATTTAATTTTTTACACATTTTTACCTTTTTTTTATTTCTCTACGTTTAGGAATAATCGTAGTTTGGTTTATCCATTTCTAATCTAATTAAAATAAAATAATATTTCAGACAGAAACATTAATATCTCTACACTTTTCTAACAAATTTACTTCCGCTATGAAACCTGTTGTTTAAGAGCAAAGTAATGTTTTAAATGTTAAGAATTTTGTTTTATTTGTAAATTCTAGATGGCGCTAGTAGTACTTTGTTGCACGCTATTATCTGCGTATCGTAATGCTATAGGTCAAATTAAATTATTGTTTAATAAATTAGTTCAGGATACGTATCAAGGCGTTTTATTTACCCGTTACGTTTATCCTAGCGTAGCTAGTAGTACATGGTCCTAATTCCCGGTGTCGGAGAGGCGATGATGACAAAGCAGAGAAATGACGGTATAGCCATAGTTCCGCGGTGGCATATGTTAGTAGGTGGCATATCTCGTTTAAGCCAGACTTTTAATGACGAGTACTCAGACGGGAGTAACAGAAAGCAGTAACTGTAAGACTGATATAGCTAGGGGTGCCAGCTCCCGTTACATTTTTTTAAAGGATTTGATACGATTAAAGGACATAGAATGAAAATGAAGGATATTTTTATCATATTGTTTTTAATAAAATGCTGTTCTGGTATCCGAAGCAACATTTGTTAATATAAAAAGCAATGCTCGCAATTCCCTCCTTGATAGTGCTATGTCCGTACACGTCATTAATATTGCGTACTGTTGAAGCGCATTTTATATATTTATATAAAAAATTAATTATATAAATATATAAAATGCATATTAAAATAACACAAGAGTCTGTGGTTATAATAATTCTAGCAGAAAATCAAAACCCGAAGAAGCAAATAAATCATCTCACTTAATGTACGATACGTTTTTATTAAATTTTTTTCGTTTTCTAGTGTATGTACATTCACAAAATAATGCCTAAGTGATGTATTCATTTAATTTTTTACACATTTTTACCTTTTTTTTATTTCTCTACGTTTAGGAATAATCGTAGTTTGGTTTATCCATTTCTAATCTAATTAAAATAAAATAATATTTCAGACAGAAACATTAATATCTCTACACTTTTCTAACAAATTTACTTCCCCCGCTATGAAACCTGTTGTTTAAGAGCAAAGTAATGTTTTAAATGTTAAGAATTTTGTTTTATTTTGTAAATTTAGATGGCGCTAGTAGTACTTTTGTTGCACGCTATTATCTGCGTATCGTAATGCTATAAGGTCAAATTAAATTATTGTTTAATAAATTAGTTCAGGATACGTATCAAGGCGTTTTATTTACCTGTTACGTTTATCCTTAGCGTAGCTAGTAGTACATTGGTCCTAATTCGAACCGGATAAAGTGTTCGGGATCTGAGGTCCAGTCAGTGAAGTGCAGTGGTCAGTAGTTGTGATCACACCCCTGACCTCGCAGTGTATCGCTGCAGCAGGAGTTCAGGCACTGGTTAGTGGTGGTGTTTATTTCTGCCAGGCAGGATACATTACCGCTACAGTGGTGGAGGACACAAGAGTTCAACGTCAACGTCGGACAGGAGCTGTCAATCGCGACGAGTGAAGATTATATAACAAGTGTCACAAATAGATGGCACCGCTTTTAGTAGTGAGTGTAAAGTGAAAAATCAATACCAGTGGTCAAGCAAAGTTAAAGTGTCAGTGTAATCATTTAGTGGTGAGTGCAAGAAAAAAAAAACTGTAAGTACTTTTGAATTTGTATGTCGCCATTTGTAACTATAAAGTGAAAATAACTTCTATATTTAAATTTATAATTGTGTTAAAAAAAAAAAAAACAGCATTAAAATATCTCACATTTAAAATTTGTAATTGTGTTAATTTAAAACTTATGATAATATTCTGAATAAGTTGCCAATGGGTATAGCTGTATACACACTTAATAACTTTGAATGGGACTTAAAATAAATGTGAAATACGTTCAAAACTAGCAGTATAAATGCTCGATTTTGTCCAAAGGGTTATTAACCTTGTAACATTTTCAAGTCTTTCTTTCTAAATATACTTAATTAATTTTTACTTTTGAAATTGGGAAGGAGATATTGATTTAAAAATGGATAAAATTATTAATCTCCAAAGGGAAACACAAAATGTTATTAATAAAGCCTATAGTAATTATAAAAAATGTCCCAAGGAACGTTTAACGTACGAATATTTAGAGACGAGGTTAGAAATATTAGACAGTAATTGGCAATCTTTTATTGATAATCATAAAAGTTGAAAATAAATTATGTCCATCAGAGGAGAAGCACAGCACAGTGATTCGACCTTTCTAGATAAACAATGCGCCGTGAAATTACCCAGAATTACAATTCCAACATTCTCGGTAAATACTGGAATGGACAACATTCCGAGATTTGTTTTTGTCATTAGTCCATAAAATGAATCACTTGATAATGTGCAGCGACTTCATTATTTAAAGAGTCATCTCACTGGTGAGGCGGCTCAACTGATTCAGCATACCCAGTTACCGAAACAAATTATAAAGAATCTTGGGATGTTTTAGAAAGGAGATATAATAACAAAAGGTATTTGTCTAATTGTATTTTAAAAGATTGTTTGGTCAAAACGGATATATAGTGAATCGGCATCCAGCTTAAAAGAGTTGTTAGATACCACAATGGATTGTTTAAGTGCATTAAAAATTTAGATATAGATGTAAGCAAATGGGATATAATTGTCATTTATCTTGTAAGCTATAAACTGATGCTGAAACACGTAAGCATTGGGAATTATTTATATCAAGTGATGATTCCTTACCTACAATTGATAAGTTCAAAATATTTATAGAAAATCGTTTTAGAGCATTAGAAACATTGAACCGCGTAAAATACTTACTCATAATGCCACCCACTCCGAACACGAAAGTTTTGCTAGCGACTAAGTCTTTTAGTTTAGTGTGAATACTGCTCGCAGAATCATAAATTATGTTTCTGCAAACAGTTTTCGAGTCAAGATGTTGACAGCAGACGGAATTTGTGTCAACCAGAAAGATGTGTTTTAATTGTTTGGGTCGAAATCATCTTTCCTACGATTGCAAAAACCAACAAAGTGTAGGATATGTCAAAAAGACATCACACACTATTGCATCCCACCAACAATCAGAGAAAAGGACCAGGCTGCTGTTTTAAACCAGTCGGCCAGTTGCACTGACACTTCGGAATCTGAAGTTCCGGTAGTAGCTTGCCTTTCTACTGGTCACATCCCTAAGCCCAGGCAGGTCTTATTAGCTACAGCACTAATAAGAGTTGAATCTAAAACTGAGAACATAAGCTAGTACGAGCCCTTATAGATCAAGGTTCTCAAGGCTGCTTCATTACAGAAGCAATAGTTCAATATCTTCAATTGAAGAAAATCAGCAGTCGGGGTGATTTCAGGATTATCAAATAATAAAGTTATGCGCGCTCAATCCAAGGTTCGATTCCAAGTGCAATCATGTGTTGATCCTAGTTTTAAAGTGGGAATTGAAGCTTATGTTTTGAGCAAGATCACTGACTGTCTACCTGAAAGGAAGATAGAAGCAATAGATTGGGAAGAGCTTAACCAATTGACGTTAGCCGACCCACAGTTCAACGTACCCAATAAGATTGATATTTTATTGGTGCGGATGTTACAGCACCATAATAAAGCATGGGAAAGAAGTGCACAAATGGGTCCCTGATAGCACAGAATACCACGCTTGGGTGGATTCTTTCCGGTGTAATAAACAATGTAAATGGAAAAATAATACATCTATAATGAAACTTCAAGTTATGCATGCACAGGTCATGGAAAATGAAATGCTGAAGAGGTTCTGGGAAATAGAAGAAGGTACATTTATAATAAAAGAAAATACTTACCGAAGAAGAGCAAAATGTGAAAGAATTTATGAGACTACGACTAAAAGAACGCCAGAAGGGCGATATATAGTAAAATTACCATTGCGAGACGAAGAGCTACTTTGCAAGAATGGCATTCTAGAGAAATAGCGATAAAGAGACTAAAGTCATTAGAAACGAGACTAAGTAAGAATCAAGAGCTACGGAAAAATATCATAATGTATTAAAGGAATATTTACAGTTAGGCAATATGAGATCAATAAGTAACGATGAACCAAGGATTAACGAACCTATTTATTTACCACACCATGCCGTGGTACGAGAAGACAAGTCCACCACAAAGGTTAGAGTGGTCTTCAATGCTTCAGAGCCAAATGGTGTATCATTAAATGATGCATTGATGGTAGGACCTACCTACAAGCAGATCTCAGACACACGATGTTACGCTGGCGAACCCATCCGATTGCCTTAGTGGCAGATATTGTAAAATGTATCGCCAAGTGCTTGTAACCGAAACAGATGCCAACATGTATCAACGCATTGTGGAGAGAAGATCCGGGAAGAAATAAAGGATTATGAACTTTAACAGTCACCTTTGGAACTGCATCGCGCCTTACCTAGCTGTGAGAACGCTTTATCAGGTAGTATATGATGCTGGAGTTCTGTACCCAATCGCTGCGGAACAAGTCTTGAACAGCTTCTATATGGATGATTTAATGACAGGTTGTGACACGGTTCAAGAAGGTTGGTAATTATTAAACAATTAAAAGAATTGTTAGACAGGCAGGATTTGAATTGCAGAAATGGAACAGCAACAGTAAAGGGCTGATGAAACACAGAGCAATTTGAAGGAAAGGACACTATAATAAAGAAAACAAAAATGAAGGACAATAAAGAAGAAGTAAAACTATTAGAAAATGAAATAAGTGAAGTCAAAATAAGATCAGATGATACAATAAAAATTTTAGGACTAACCTGGAGCCGCTCTGAAGATGAATATAAGTACGCAGTACAGCTTTCACCGGTGACAGGACCTGAAACAAAAGAAAGATAGTGTCAGAAATTGCGAGAATATTTGATCCACTAGGTTGGGTTGCACCTAGTGTAATCATAGCAAAAGTATTTATTCGCTGTGGTGGTTGTGGAATCAGTTGGGATGAACAGATCTCAAATGAATTAAAAATGATATGGGATACTTACATGGTAGAGTTAAATGAATTATCCAAGGTGCGAATACCACGTTGGCTCGGAACGAAGAATAATGATCTTGCTGTAGAATTGCACGGCTTCTGCGATGCATCGAAATTGGCATACGGCAGTTATATATTTGCGAATTATCGATAGTTCAAATAAAGAAACATCACTTGTGGTAGCAAAAACGAGAGTAGCTCCTGTCAAACAAGTGAGCATTCCAAGGCTGGAACTAGAGCAGTTTTGTTGGCGCGACTTTCGGAAACGTCAGAAGTATTTAATATTTCTAAGAACGAGGTGCATGTGACTGATTCCACCATCGTTCTGGCCTGGCTCAATAACCATCCGAGCTGCTGGAAAACGTTTGTTGGAAATAGAGTGTCAGAAATTTGACTACCCTAGAATCATCACAATGGTGTCATATCTCCACCAAGCAAAATCCAGCAGATTGCGCATCCAGGGTGTCTCACCTGCGTTACTGGGGAAAATGATTTATGGTTTTCAGGACCTAGTTTTTGAAAGAACAAATATATCCTATAATAGACCAGAGAATTTATATACAAAAGAAGAAGAATCGGTAAAAACATATGGAGGTAGTTACTGAAGGTGAAGCAGACTCACTTTTAAGCGGTACTCATCACTGCAAAACTTTTGAGAGTTGTCGCCATTGCCGATATATGTCGCTATTGTTCTCCTCGTGATTCTCCATTCACTAAATTGATGATGCACACATTCAAATCACGGAGGACAGCAGTTGATGCTCAATTATTTAAGGACAGCTTATTGGGTGATAGGAGCTAAGGCTTTGATAAAACAACATATCCATAAATGCGTTATATGTGTAAAAAATAGTGCAACCATTACTCACAATCAGCCTCATGGGTGATTTACCATCTGTAGGTGCACACCTGCGAGGCCATTTCTCAACAGTGGAGTGGACTGGGGGCCTATCCAGATCAGAACGACCAAGGGTGGCCACCGAGCATACAAAGGCTATATTTGTATTTTTATATGTATGGTTACAAGAGCCATACATCTAGAGGTTGTTAGTGATATGACTAGTCAGGCCTTTTAGCAGCCTTCCGAAGATTTATAGCCAGACGTGGAAAATGCGCTCACCTATGGTCGGATAACGGGACTACTGTAGGCGCATCTAAGGAATTACGAGAACTAAGTTCCATTCAGCCGGAAATTGCAGAACACCTAGAAAAACGGAACAGAGTGGCACTTTATACCCCCGGCACCAAATTTTGAGGACTTTGGGAAGCGGGTGTAAAGTCTACCAAGTACCACTTGAGAAGAGTTATTGGAGAAACGACTCTAACGTTTGAAGAGATGAGCACTCTTCTTACTCAAATCGAGGCATGCCTCAACTCTCGACCAATGACAACTGTTAATTCAGACGATCCTAGCGAATCACTGCCATTGACTCCAGGTCACTTCTTGGTTGGGGAAACCATTAGTTAATGCAATCGATAGGAATTATGATTCGAGTAACGTAAATTCATTGTCTAGGTGGCATTAGTACAAAATTGTTGCAATCATTTTGGAAACGTTGGTCACAAGAATATTTGGTCATGTTAATGCACCGATATAAATGGTCGCGTCAAATTGCAGAACCAAATTTGGGTGACATTGTGTTAGTAAAGGAGGATGATCTTCCCGGACAGTGGTTACTTGGTCGCATATAAAAAACATCCGCGAGGACAATATAACCCGTGTGGTTACATTGCGTACTAGATCTTCAATTTTGAAACGACCAACCTCAAAATTGTGCATACCAGTTGAAAAGTAATATAAAAACTTTAGATTATTGTCTCAATTTACCGTTGTATCAGCATGTGTTATTGTTTAGTTACTTTATATTTTATTGTTTATATTTATCATAGATTTAAATTTAAAATTTTATTGTTATGTGTTGTTGTGTGTGTAAAATATACTCACCACTGTCAATGTAATAGGGCATGGTGGCGGCATTCATAATTAGGACATTTTAATTAAATGTCCTTGGTGGGCGTGGTGTTTAAGAGCAAAGTAATGTTTTAAATGTTAAGAATTTTGTTTTATTTTGTAAATTTAGATGGCGCTAGTAGTACTTTGTTGCACGCTATTATCTGCGTATCGTAATGCTATAAGGTCAAATTAAATTATTGTTTAATAAATTAGTTCAGGATACGTATCAAGGCGTTTTATTTACCCGTTACGTTATCCCTAGCGTAGCTAATAGTACACCTGTCAAAGATTTACTCATAGCAAAGTGGGGCTGTTCCCTGGCAGAAAATGTCGTGGATGTCAGCAAAACAACATACAATACAACAATCATTTTTAAGTCGAATTTTTATTATTTAGGTTTCAATAATTCATGCAGATATTAACGTACAGTTAAGTTTTATTATTTATTGTTTATGAGAAAGTAGACTTAGAATAACACTAGATAGAGAAATGTTAGATTCGACATTTCAACATAATTCTTTACTGTTGATGGTTAATGTTTTCACTTACGCCAACTCTTCACTGCTGTAAGTATCGGGAGCTGGATAGTATATAGAAGAGAAGAGAAGACAAGAAGGACACGCGGCAGCGGCTTACTTCTGATTGTTGCCACCATCACCCACTAGTTGTAGTGGGCCCAGTCCTGTGGAAATTATATACGGATAAATACTATCAACCCCACAGAAAAATATTCCAATCATTGCTGATGGTTGGATTTTAATCTAAGGAGGCTGTAGGTAAATAGTGTTTAATTGAAAAATAGTGTCAACAATCATCGAACATTTATTCCATCCAAGTTCTTAGGGTGAGAATGCATGTGCATTTTGAGTCTTAATTAGGATAAATCTAGATGTCTATGGCCACAACATCCACTTACCATTAGGTGCACTGTGTACTCGTTTTTCACTTTTATTATTCAATTAAAAACCGGTGTTTGCGCATACACTGTGCACTATAATCCTGTCCTGCGCAGATGGCTAGTCTCTGTTGAGACTGCCGCCGTGACCGAAATTGATCTGAGGGCATTATTATTAGTAGCTGGCATGTGCAAGGGCTAGTGTTATGCCATTGTATAACCTACAGGCATAATTGTGTAACCCCTATTTAATAAGGTTTGCTAACATTAAAAAAAATGTTTTTGTACGATGCTGGGACACTTAATGAATTGTTTTTTTAATTAATCAAATATAATACAATACACGTATGTATAATATAAACTACAAAACACTAGGTGGTAGGTTTCTTATCTACCTAGAAGTCTGGCTGTGTAGCTACCACCTTCCTACATATTACTGCCACCTAACCGCAATCTTATATCTCCACAGAAGTTAGCTGCGGGTGTCCATGTTAAAAGTCAAAATTATAGCCTATTTACGTCCCACAGCTGGGCACAGAGCTCCCCTCATTTCTTACAGTGTTTTAGGACAAGGACATATCCGCCGCGTTTCCCAACTTCACATGTCTTCGAAATATTTTTTTATTTCTCAGACATGCAGATTTCCTCACAATTTTTCCTTCACCGCCGAGTACGTGGTAAATCAGCACTTTAAATTGCAATTCACAATTTCATTGGTGCCTGCGGGGATCGAACCTGGGTTGCTCGCGTACTGTGAAATTTTACAGCGAGCGCATAGCCACTGAGCTACCACGGTTCTACCTACCATGGACGGTAGGTGTTCATGGATTGCAGTAAATTCTTACCATCAGGATGACTGTAAGTTTGTCTGTCACATTAGTTTTACGAAAAAATATTTTTTTATTATTAAAATACTAGCAATGCTATTAACATTACTAATATTCCCTGTGCTGTACTCCTGGTAAGATTAAAATGCCTGTATTAGGAGTGGTTCACGACAGTAGTTGGATGGCGGATTCGAACCCACAACCTATAGAGTTTGCGGTCCCCACCCTGCTGTTAGGATACTGTCGCTTCCCAAGTTGAATAAGGCGTATTGTTAAAGTCACAGACACACAAAGTGATACAGAATATTTGAAAATACTTCACCTTTTTGATGACTACGCGACCATTTCTGCGGCATTGAAACCGGAGAATCAGAGCACGTCTTGGAAAGTAGTATTGTTGTAGTTTGTCTACGCCTCGCGTGGTTGACGTGTTTGGCCATCATCGTACATTCTGTAGAAGATACAAATTGATTTGTTATGGAATAAGGGTGGTAAACGAGCACAGAGTGACCTGATGTTAAATGGATGCTGTAGCCCATAGACATCTACATCTATCCTCGATTAAGAAACAAAATGCAGATGCGTTGTCACCCCTGTGAGCTAAGGTGGAATGCCTCGTTTCCAGTAAAAAGGGTCTCCGGTCGAAACACCAGCACTAAGCTGCTATTTCCCACTGGTATTCTGTGAGAGCGTTTTCCTTTCCCGGTCGGGCCGCCTCATTCGTGTTACAATCATATTAAAGCTGCAGCATTAAAAGAATATTAAATGATTACACTTGCGATTATTTTTTGAATCTCAATTATACGAGGGTGCGTTTTTAAGTTCGCGTAATAAGTGGGGTCGTCGCTGAATTACGTGCTAAATGAGCAACTCATTATTAGTATACAGACCGGGTTTTATTGTAATTAGATCATTAGTGTTTGAGCTATCGTCAACCAAACAAGTCAATCGGGAAGAAATTGTGAAATATGGAGAAACCACCCAAGAAATTTAAGGTGGCAAAATCATGCGACAGTCTTTTGGAACTCAGAAGGAATCCCATTGATTAATTATAAAGATAAAGGTGTCTCCATAACCGGAAATTACTACGCTTCAATTCTACAACAATTGAAGGAAGCCACAAAGGAGAAAAGAAGGGGAAAATTGACCAAAGGAATCCTTCTTCTGCACGACAACGCGCCTGTTCACAAGTGCCATGTTGCGATGGCTGCCCTGCAGAAGGTAGGCGTCGAAATTTTGCCACACCCACCCTATAGTCCTGACCTGGCCCCCAGTGATTATTATCTATTTCCAAACTTTAAAAAAAAACTTCGTGGGAAAAAGTTTTTAAGTGATGAAGAAGTGAAGGAAGCAGTTTCGGCGTATTTTTTAGACAAAGACAAATCATTTTTTGAGGGTATACATAAGTTAATTAAAAGATCCGAAAAATGTATTAGGGTAGCAGGTGTATATATTGAAAAGGAAAATAAATTTAGATTTTTATTTCCACTCCTTACCCCCCATTCCGCGAACTTTAAAATGTCCCCTTGTATCATTGATTACAGAAGTGACACTTGTACTTGTTTCCACTTCCACTAGTTGTTCATGGCCACGCGTTACTTAGGCTCAAAAGTTTTTTCAAAAAATATATAAAAACACTCGTAGATTCGTCAAAATTTCAAAATATTCGGTGAATAACTATCGCAGAATATAATATATATATATATATACATATATATATATATATATATATATATATATATATATATATATATATATATATATATATATATATATATGTATAATATTTTGAACAAAAGAATATTTTTATTTTTATTCATAAAGATTTAAATAATGTCCGCTTGATAACTATTCGCAAAGCGGGAATACCAAATCCCACAAAAACCTGAAGAAACTTTTGTATACTTACTTAAAATTCGATGTCCATATCCGATAGATGAAAACGTAGTAAGCGGAGGGAGCTTCATGGTAACGTAATAGGTAAAGTAGCCTATACCCCGAATTACCGAAGGTAAGTTGTTCACTTAAGATGTAATTATCGGCTATAATCTGAAAATAAAATAAATGGGTTATTTCTGCTTTTTGTCAATTAATTTTTAGCTACAGGCAAAAATAATTATTCCTTATAATAAATGATAGTTCAGTTTCAATAATATTAGGATTACAACATGCCTGTAATCCCCAAGGGGTAGTTCAAAATGCAGCCAGCCAGTCGGACCACGTTTAGCCAAAAAATGGGTTAAAGGACATTGCTCTGCGCCCATACATTGTTCGCCCTGGAACCAAGAGCATCGGAAAGTTATGTGATGTATTTTCAATAATTAGTAAATTCTTATATGATCTTATTTTTATAGCGGACCAGCTGCAGAATAGATATATTTCAAAAAAAGTATCAGATTTTGTGGTTATAATCGAACCACGAACATCATGGTTTTTCATAGCTCCGAGTGATTTTTAAGAAACTGAAAAACAATATCCAAAACATTTAGCTATTTTTAGTTCCTACCTAGATAATTGGGTATGTAGTTTTTGTTCTAAAGCCTAAATTTAAGTAAGTGCAACGTATAAATGCATAGAATATAGTCGCGTCTACTATCTAGTGCATTTGCAAGCCTGTGCGTCCTTACGGCGCTGTTAAAACGCGTGACTATGAAACCAGCCTTACCAGTTAGGTAGTAAGTTGTTTTTAAACCTACATTGACTTATTATTTTTGAATTAGAAATAAAACACAGATTTAATTTCATGTTTATTGTTCATCTTCTAAATACATCACGAGACTCGGAATTTGCAGACAAGTGACAATTACCATTTAGTGAAGTAAAAAATAGGGGTGCTAAATACGATACGATTTATCGATATTTAATAAGATTTACTATGGCCATATGTTACAAACAGTATAACATCAACTTTTGTCATATGATAATATTAATACCATAACAAGTATGACAATGTCCTACTTTACTTATAATGACACGATACTTCTCTACTTCTTCTACACTTGTAACAATATTAATAATAACATCTGTATTTAGTCTGCAATATTGCTTTTTATAAAGAAAACATTCATAATTCATGAAGTAAAAATAAGTTTTTTTTTTTAAATATTAACTGTCGTAAATTCGTAAATGATCGTTTATTTAGAAGTAAACCACACATTTTTCTAAACAGTCAGTAGAAAACCCTGAATAATAATGATCAAGATGAAATATGTCGGTTTTGTTTACTTCAGCATTATTTTGACTACCTATAATTTAAAATCGAGTATGATCTCATTCATTAGGTATAGAAGGTTTTTTAAATCATACTTTAAGGGAATAATAATAAAGGAATGTTAATTGAATGTTTTCATTCAAGCTTCTATTTGCACTTTATTCGAAATAAATTCAAAATGTGATTCAGATTAAAAAATATGCAACATTGGGCATCCCTAATCATTTTTCGACACCACATGATGTTTGGCGAAGATGGCGGTGATTAATGTTATTAGTCGAATAGAATACATTTTAATATTCATTTCGGCATGCAGCTAGTCCGTGTTATAAAATTATTTGCAACTAATATAATAAAATAATCAATTAATTATCGTGTATGTCCGATGCTTTTATTGCACAGGAAGATTCTGGAGATTGTCATTTTGAAAGAAGTGACAGCCTATTACGTTAGATGGTCACATAGTGTCATCACTATTCAAACGTTGCAATTTATTTATAAATTCTTCACATTTGTATTTATATACACAAAACAATGCCTCAGTGCTGTATTCTTAAATTTTTACATTTTTTAACTATTTTCAAATCTTCAACTCTTAGGTATATCCGTAGTTTGAATCATACATTTCTAATCTTATTCATATAAAATATATAACTAATATTTCAAAAAGAAACCTTAATCCAACAAATTATCTCCCCCCACTACAAAATCTGTCAAATTTCGCACTGATGGCTCGGAGTAGACTAAGCGGAGTCTGCTAACCCGGGAATTTGGGTGCAACTGGTGCATTATTGATTAATGTGGGCGGGAACAGGGCGAGAATTTTAGCTATACTACTTTATAAGTGCTAGAGCCATGCAGCTGAACGCGTCTGTGCAGTATTGATTACTGTCAGAGCAGGACAGAACATAGCTGATGATTTATTGAACTTATTTGATTCAGTGTATTCGTAATATTTTACTGATTCGTTAGACTATATCGGTTAGTCTGGTTCCACTGGGGATATCTTCACACATCTATATGTCATTGGTTGTCCACTCTAGTTTTCATGTATTAAAGTATACGTGATGAGAACAAAATTCAAGCATATGCCACTTAACATGCAAAACTAATTAAGTTTTGTTTTTATAGAATAAGGGTGATAAACGAGCACACAGTCCGCCTGATGGTAAGTGGATGTTGTGGCCCATAGACATCTACATCTATCTTCGATTAAGAATCAAAATGCAGATACGTTGTAACCGCTGAGGACTTAGACAGAATGCCTCGTTTCTAGTAAAAAGGGTCTCCGGTTCTCTACACTCAACATACTAAACACAGAAGCATTGAGCTTCTATTTTACGCTGGTATTCTGTGAGAGAGTGGTCTTACCCCGGTCGAGCCGACCCATTCATGCTTCAACCATAATGTAACTGCAGTGTGGCTCTACCACGTAGCTGAAGATTTATTGAACTCATATATTTTACTGTATTCGTAATATTGTACCGATTTCTTAGGTTATTTCGGTTACTCTGGCTCCACTGGGAATGTCATCACATGTCGTTATTCATCACTGGTTGTCCACTCTAGTTTTAAGTTTTAAGGTATACTTGATGAAAACTTAATGTACATTATTTGTAAAAGCTCAAGCATATGCCACATGACATGTAAAACTAATTATGTTAGTCCTTGAAAATAGTGCAGTTAGTCATAATAAAAGACTAAACATACCTTGAAAGTTTAATGCATCAGTATTTAGCTCTTAGAATTCACAAAATCACGAGCAATATATTATTTCTAACTAGATTATTTCAATTAATTATCATGAGTACTGAAATTCCCTAACAGAATAGAATAATAGAAAAGAATAATTTATTATTCAATATAAACAAGTAGTTCTTATTGAGTAATTTTTTAATTTTACCACTGGTTCGGAAAAACTTTTGTCCTGAGAAAACCCAGCGGGACTTTTTTTAAAGTAAAATTTTGCATTTGAATAAAATACAGGTTGTACAAACTATTTACAAAACTTATTTGAGAAACAGCTAGGAAGCGACCACCTCATTCCCAGGGGTCATTATTAACCATGTTGTATACAGTTTTTGTTTAGTAAAATATATAAACTAGGTAATACTGGTATTCCGTAAGGGACTATCAAGCCGACCCATTCATCCTACAGCGATAACATAGATGCAGCGTATAGAGCCACGTAAATTCAAAATATCTCGAGCAATGGCTGCAACAACTGCGCAGTGCAGTATTGATTAATTGCCTGATTGTAAACTACGCACATAAATATAGTCATAACATCGTTGCACAGTTTAAACATTGTCGTAAGCAAGCATTATTGTGCCTTAGAATTGTGTGCTGGGTTGGTGGGGAATAAAACCACTGAGATCTTCTTCCTTGTATATTTGAAGAGTTTCTTCCGAGGTAGCTAGCCGCCGACTGTGTCGAACGACTTTTTTTTTGCGCCCAATGCAAGGACACCCTCCGGAAGCGGGGGAGGAAGGTGGTGAATGCTCATAGCATACCACGCAGCCGGCTGCGTGGTTATGTGGGACTCACTTTGAAGAAGTGCCTACCCACTAAACACCACCTGAGAACGGCTCTAGCCCGAAGGCTTTATCACCGAATCGGATACGACCTCACTCGGGAGAGGGAGGCGTGGGGCACAACCGCAAAGGGCGGCGGTGCTGGAGTGTCGGAGTGGGAATCGCATGAGCGAGGATGCACTCACCGTACGGGGACGGTGAGCACTGACTGCTAGCGCAACCGCGCGGGGGCGGCGGCACTAGCGGAGGTAGGGAGGGAAGGCACTCACCGTTCAACGGTGAGCGTGGGCGCACAACACAACTGCACGGGGGCGGCTGGCGGAGACGGGAAGGCTCCCACCGTCGCCCGAACCCACATTAGTGGGCACGGAAACACGGCGACGGTGAGACAGCTAGCACAACCGCACGGGGGCGGCTGTGCTAGCCGAGGTGGGAGGGCAGCTCGACAGTGCGGGGACGCGAGCGTGGGAGGGCACTCTCAACCGTACGGGGACGAGAGAGTGGTCAGCTAACACAACCGCACGGGGGCGGCGGCGCTAGCTGAAGGGGACGGGATGGGACTGATGTTCAATTCCTCGAAACTGTACTTACTGAGGGAGAAGACCCGTACCGGGACGGGTGCTCGGTCAGCTGGCGGACTCCGCTAGAGTACGACCGCACGGGAGCGACGGCGCAAGCGGAATGTGGGGTGTTTTTGTCGAACGACGGAAATGGCCCCCTTTTCATAAGACCTCGGCTAGGTCGACAAATACGGTACAAGCGAAGGGGGAATGGTAACGACCAATCAGAACGAGGGGCGAGAGAGCAAGGCACGATGCTATGTAATTACCTTGCTGAGTCGCGTAACAATTGTGTTGTTTTCTATATACTAAAGACATTTCTATATTAAAGTTATACATTTCTATATTAAGTTATACATTTCTTTGTAACTATTATAAATTCAATACATAACTTAAAACTAATTCTACTATAAAATTATGAGATGAAACTTTAAGCAATAATGATTGTTCACTAAACTATAATATCAAACGCTTATGACTATTTATGTATTGTCCTATCAGTGTCTATATATCACTATTTTCACTTGTCCCGCACATCACTCCCGCCGTGCGATCGCGTCGCATCAGCTTCCGGTGCGGGCTCGACGTCCGTAGGTGGAGGCAGGATCACCAGCTTCCTCACTCGCCGGCGCAGGACACCTTCCTTGGTCAGCACGTCCACCGTCCGCACGACGTTGTCGGGACCCGGATATGTAGCGAAGATTCTTCCTCGTATCCACACGTTGCGGAGCAGGTACTCCTTCACCTATCGTAGCCAGAAGATGTCGGCTAGCCTCTGCGCAGCTCGCTCGCCAACTTGACCGTGAGATGGTGTCTGCGAAAGTGCCTAGCTGTGGTACACGACCGGTCCCCAACAAGAAGTGGTTAGGAGTGAGGGCTTCTGGATCTTCTGGGCTGACTGAAACGTGGTCAGCGGGTGGCTGTTGACGGTGTACTCTACTTCTACCAGTAGTGTCGTGAGGATCTCCTGTTGGATGACGTTCATGGGTCGCGGTGAGCGCGGTCTGACATAGCGAACCATTCGCCCCAGGCTCCGCCCATAAATGGAGCTCCAGGCCGTATGTGGCGCCAGGTGATGGTCCTCTTCGCCACTTCTTCTGCGGTCACTGCGTCGACCGCCTGTCGTAGTTCCTTGTCGGCGACCTTCGGGTTGGTGCCGTTGTCTGACCATATTTCAGTCGGACAGCCTCGCCGCGCGATCATTCGCCTTATTGCTATTACCGCGGAGTCGGCGCTAAGTGAGCCGGCGACTTAGATGTATGGTTCGCGTCGAGATATGTGAAGATGGCCACATCTCTTTTGTCGAGTTCGTCCGACGGTCACCGAGAGAGGTCCGAAATAGTCGACCCCGGTGAAGGTGAAGGGGCGCTTGTGATGAGCTAAGCGACATGCTGGTAGGTCCCCGGTTCTGGGATGCGGCGGTACTTGCGTCTTCATTCTGCAGAATAGGCATCTTCGTAGTATTGTGCGTACGATAGGGCGCAGTCTCAGTACCCAATACTGCTGTCTGCACTCGTTGACTGTGGCCGCTACACCGGCGTGATGGAGTTGCCGATGTAAAGCCTGTACCCAGAGCTTGACCGTATGATGATCACCGTCAATTACCAGCGGATTCTTGAATTCCTCCTCCATGTCGCCGACCGCTCGAATACGGCTTCTAAGTCGTAGTGCGCCGTTTATTGACTCGACGCTGATCTGGCTAAGGCGGCTTTGTTGATCGGCTTCCGCTGTTTAGGCTGTCATTACCGCAAAGGATTCTTCTGGGAAGACCGCATCAGGAGTTCTTCAGCTGTTTTAGGCAGCTCGGCTGCGACCGTTAGCAGCTTCATGTCTTCTGGCGACCGCTTTTTGTCGTCGGGCGCCTGATATTTCGCTGTGGATTTGTTCTTTTCTAAGCGGGATTAGCCCCTTTATTTTTCTTTGTTCTTCTGTAGTTGACTCTCTGTTTGGTGGTTCTCCAGAGTTGAGTGAACTGCAGAACACGTGCGGTTGAGTATCGGAGTCGGTCCTAGATGGAGAACTTCGCTGGATCAGGTAGACCCTCTGCAAGCTTCAGTCTTCTTTTGTCGCTCACGTGATGTGTCTTCTCTTCATCGGAAGGTTCTTCCGCTGTTCTTGTTGTTTCGTCGGCTAGGAGTCTTCTGTTAGGTATAAGAAGTCAGGTTCTTTGAACCATCGATGGTCTTTATTAAATGCTGTTGGTACGTCTCGTGGCGTCGTCCGCCACATTCAGCTTTGCTGGAACCCAGTGCCAGTCGTTGACTTTTGAACTCTCTTCTATTGCTGCTAGACGATGAGCTACGTAGGGTTTGTATGAACGTAACCCTGTCCTTATCCAGGTTAGTATTGTCTTGCTGTCCGTCCATAATACTTTGCGGTCAGGTTTCCTCTCGTGTTCTTCAACCACTGTTTCTGCGAGTCTGGTGCCCATGACTGCTGTCTGTAGCTCCAACCTTGGGATGGACGTCAATTTTAACGGTGCCACCTTTGCCTTGGCTATGATGAGGGATAGGTGGATCTCGCCGTCTGCTGTTACTGCCCTCCAGAAGAGAACCACAGAGTAGGCTGACTCGCTGGCATCGCTGAAAACGTGGAGTTCTAGGGAGGCGGCGTCGCTGTATTAAAGATATTTCCGCGGGATTGCTACTTCGTGGAGGCATTTTGGATGCTCCTTCCACATTTCCCACTGCTCTGCCAGGTCTTCGTCGATCTTGTCGTTCCATGCTGTTCCTCTACGCCAGACTTCCTGGAGGAGTTGTTTTGCCCTGATTGTGATAGGCGAGGTGAATCTCAGCGGGTCGAAGAGTGACTTCACTATTCTTAGTGCTTCCCTTTTCGTCGGCTGTTTACCTTCTATGAGTGTTGAGGGTATTCTGGCTAAGTTGAGGTTGAAGGTGAGCTCGTCTGAGTTGATCTTCCATACAATACCCAGAACTCGTTCAGTCTTTTCTTCTGTTTTGTAGAGTTCCATGTCTTCTGTCTGGTTGTCTTCTCCAAGTGTTTCTAGGAGTGATGCTGAGTTCGATTCCCACTGTTTCAACTCGAAGCTGGCTTTCCTGTGCACGTCTCGTACACTCTTCGTGATGCGTTTGGCGTCTTCGAGGGGTCTGAAGCTGTCCAAGTAGTCGTCGACGTAATGCTTCTGTATGATGGCAGCTGCGGCTTCTGAGTGAGTTTCCTCGTGCTGTTTGGCGTTCAGGTTCTTGACGTAGATTGCTGTCGAAGGCGAACTCGACGCTCCGAAGATTAAAGATGTCATTCTGTATTCTTCCGGAGGGTGGTTGTCTCGTCGATTCCCACGCCACAAGTGTTAGCAATTATTTATAAAGAACAATTAAACATATATTGAATGACCCTAATATTAATGTAATTGTCTTGTGAAACATACGAGTACATCTAACTTTAATAAATGTAAATCGGATTTTCGCTTTTGTATCTTTGAATTTCCGGTAGGATTTTTATTGTAATAGTTTCGGATTTGACTCCTTAAAGAAAATATAAAAATGGCTGACACGACCTAAGCTGGATTCATTCGGTTATAAGGTGTTAAGAGTATAAGAGACTTTAGTGTTTATGTAAAGTGTAGTGCAAGTACCAAGTAAAAAGTGATTATTAATACGACAATGAGTTGTAATTTACAGACAGACTAAAATAAAAGTGATATGATGTAATCTAAATTGTATTATTTGCTGACAAATCAGAAGTGGGATAATATCGAGCTAAGATAACTCGGTACTTCGGACTCATTATTCAAAAATATAAATTGGTAAGTTTTGTTTCCCTCTACTTTAAACACAAGTTATATTTTATTTACATCTACCCATATCATTCATTGTTGATTTTTGGCAACTACCACCAATATTCAAGCGCGACTCAAATTGGTAAATTATGTCAGTTTTTTTCCTTTTTGTATATATATATATATACTAACATCATCAGTCAACAATTTGGCTCCACTTAAGCATACTAGCCAAACTGTATCCTCTACTTATTTTGTATTCAGAATTAAATAAAAAGGAAAACAGACGGAAACCTAAATTGCTACTACTCGACTCGATTAATTCTTCTTCTATATTTTTCTGCTTAATTCTATATTTTTCTGCCTAATAATGGACAATGTTTTCGTAATAAAAAACTTTGTAACTTTTGTTCTAAACTAAAAACGAAAAATCGTTATTACTATACATTAAACATTTTGCTTTCTAGTCTTCTGTTAACTTTTCAGTGATAAAAACATGAGACGAGACCGACGATCTCGTAAGCGTATGACCACGAGATCTCGCCCGAGCTAGTCACCAAAGTCGTCTAGCAGTGGGACCGAGCGACAGTCGAAGATGTCGATCTTACTGCAGCACCACTCGACGCGAGCGCTTACGATCCAGCGAGCGTAGTGGTTTCGGCTGTTTGCTGAATAAGCGCAGTGCCTCAGGCGTATGCAGCGTGACCGAAGTACATCAAACGTGCGCGACGCAATACATCGAGAGTTCGATCCGTTTAAGAGTAATCAAACCGTTGATACCTGGATTGTTAAGGTGAATGAGTGTGCGGTTATTTATGGTTGGTCAGAACGTCAGGTAATCCATTATGCTCTTCCGAAATTAGTTTTTTTAGCACAAAAATGTTATCAAGGTTTGCAAAGTTTAATGTTTTCTTGGTCTGAATGGTACGAACACTAGGTCGGCGTTACCAAGAAATCAAAATTATCTCCAACTGTTGACAGAAATGCTTGCGTACAGGGATCGATTTGGTAAGTCTTTAGAAGAGTATTTTTATGAAGAGATTGTTTTACTGCACAGATTCTTATTAATATTTGGTAAAAATGCTAAATACTGTGTTTTACATGGCATTGAGGACAGGTTCGTTAGAACAAGTACCGAAGCGGTTCAATGTACAGAGCCAGATAAATTATTAATGTTTTTCTAAGAAATGTTAAAACTGTTAGGAGACCTAAAATGCACCACAATTCAAACAAGCACTTCTGACAACAGACGACCAAAATAAGACTGTTTTAGTGTTATATCCAAAAATATTGATTATGATTTAAAATATTTTAAATCGACCAAGGTTAACAATGACTAAGAGTTGAACTGTTTCATAGGTTTTGGTACCTAGTCAATGTACCACGTTGAAGGAATCTGTGTTAAAAGTCTAGTTAGTGAAATGTCTCTGTATGTGTAAAGTCGAAATTGAAGTTGATCTTGTTAAAGCTACGGTACAAGTTTACATTATGGCAGATGAGTTACTAAGAGTTCCGTTACTGCTGATACAAACGTATACTTAACAATATCACATAGTTATCTATAAAATAGGGATAGCTTAGAAATAATTTCATGAGATGCACAAAAGTAACTAAGGTTTTGCTGTACGTGGCTGGATCTACATCAGTTGCTTTTGGTTATAATTAAATATATATCTACTCATCTCCAAACTATAAGGGGCAGTTATTAATAGAAGCTAGTAGTTGTCAATTACCTAGTGTATCTTCAACTTTATATTATTTAACAAAGAAATATGCTGCTGGTTCAAGCTTTACCTGTACGAAATGTTCAGAATATTTATGTAAATATAATTGAACATAACTTTGTTTCGCCTGTTACATTAGTAGAAAGGGGACAATTTATTTTTGTATTGAGAATGGGCCCACCACCGTAACCAGGCGTAATTTAATGAAACACATGTCGATTTATTTCTTATAACCAATAGATTACAATAGTAATATTAGTTTAAACGTATCTAACGGAAATACTGAGAAATTAACAGTTGAGATATGAATATCACAATAACCTACAAACAAACAAGAAGAGATATGTCTAGTAGTTTTCACCGGTATTTTATGTTAAAATAGTGCACTGGTCAATAATTAGTAGTATAAAAGAAAGTTGTAGGTAAATTTAGTATTTATAAGTACTTTAACACTTTCACTGTCCGGTTTTCAGACATAATAGTAAGACAATAGCAATGACCTATATGTAGTGCACGGGACAGTGAAAGGGCTTAGGTTGGTGGAATAAATATAGGTGGCCGTACCTCAATTTCGCTTCATAAAATCGTTCTTATACTTTTAGCTAGACATCAAATCCATATTATTATTAACGTTACAATAAATATAAACATTGAATTATAAGATTAGTTTATTTTCTAATTGATTCACTTTAGATTACATGACAAAAAAAAATAAAAAATATATGAACTACCGTCTGTTGGTCTGTGCGTTGGTCAGTCTTCTCGTTTAATAGAAATGTAAGCAATAGATTCCGATATATAGTATTAAATAAGATTCCATATATTCTAAGTAGGATCCCTATTGATTTTTGTTATTGAACTCAACACCGTTTAAAAGTTAATTTTATTTTTTTCAAAAAAAAATTATTTAATTTTGATGAAGGAAAATAAAAACTCTCATGAAGCGTGCACTTCTGGATTTTCCAAGTTATTTTCAAACTTTTGGCATCCCAAAGAGACCAATTTCCGATAGAGGAACCTCTTAAACGGTTCAATGAATGTTTAGACTCGTTAGGTGTCAAGCAAGTGCTAATAGAACTGTATAACCGCACAGTATTAGCTTCCTAAAATTTTGGCAAGCCTGAACAATTAAATGTGTAAGTGACATTCAATGGAGATTAAATAATACAACAAATTAAACAATTGGTAAAACTCCCGCAGAAGCTTTGTTCGGTATTAAAACAATAGGAACTAACAATTCTTTGGTGCAAATGAATGTCTTAAATGATTCCATAATAAAAATGCACAATCTACTAATAATATTGACAGTATTAGGAATGAAATATCGCGATGAATTAAAATTGAACCAACAAAACAAAAGCAGCGTTTTGATATGAACCGGAAAATCTTAATGTTCGTTGTAGGTGATTTAGTTAGGATAGAGAGAGATCCTTCAATCTATCGTATCAACCACGGGGAGTGCTCAAAGGAATTGTTTGGACTAATTCCAGCCGCTCAATTTCACCATCGCACATCGCGACAGTACTCGAGATACCATCCATACCATCTGGATGTTTGTCGGTCCAATACTATACGATTTACAAGAGGTTTTCTACCTCGCACAACTACGGAAATTTTTGGAATCGAATACCAGCAATTTTTCCGGACCGATACGAATTAGGGACCTTCAAGAAAAGAGCCTACTCTTTTTTCAAAGGCCGGCAACGCATCTGCAATTCCCCTGGTGTTGCAGTTGTTCTTGGGCGGCGGTAGTCACTTACCATTAGGTGAGCCGTATGCTCGTTTGTCCCCTCTGATTTATATAAAAAAGGTTTGCAAAATCACGTGGACTCAAGGTCTACCGTATTTCTTCATTCGTACTGTGGTAAATGAGACTGTTGGTCGTCCTGGTATGGTCCCGGTGCCTGTTCAGTCTGTGTAGCTGTAGCATGCTGTTGTGCCGACTGTGGCTGTGGTGAAGGCGGCTGCTGCTGATGTGGTTCGTCTCGGGAACCGTACCGAGCAAGTCTTAAGTGAAAAAACTTCCCAATTATTTACCGATGGAATAATGAAACTACTTATAAGATAGCGTCAATTTATTTAACAAAATAGTTAATTTATTGTTAATCAAAAGTGTTTATATATATTAAATGTATGCTTTTAATAAAAAAAAAAACCGAATGAACACTCGGTTCAACCTTATATATTGGCTTTATGTATTTATATATTATGTTTTGATTATGAATTTACTT